>CM061136.1:61218713-61242409 GCA_030789695.1 Scilla litardierei
TGTATTTTTTTAGATCAATAAAGATTCACACTTACTCGCATATATATATATATATATATATATATATATATATATATATATATATATATATATATATATATATATATATATATATATATATATGAGGAGGGATCAAATGACCCCCAAAAATAACCCCCTATCAAAAATCCTATGCCCCCCATTTTTTCGGGAGATCCGAACCGTTCATCTTGATCTCCACCCTCTAAATACCTGACCCACCAATTTTCAACCCGATCCCATGTGTTTTGCCCGTTCATCCATCCGACCCAAATTTAACGGTTTCGCATGAACAAAACTTTTGTCAATGGTTGATGAAAGGGCAAAACACATGGGATCAGGTTGAAAATTGGTGGGTCAGGTATTTAGAGGGTGGAGATCAAGATGAACGGTTCGGATCTTTCGAAAAAAGGGGGGGCATAGGATTTTTGATAGGGGTTATTTTTGGGGGTTATTTTTGGGGGTCATTTGATCCCTCATATATATATATACTAGTCATTACCCGTGCCCATAGGGCACGGTTTATTTAATGGCTGAGTTTTTCTCCCCCATAAATTTCAAGTTCCCCCAAATTTCAAGTTTTCCCACAAAATTTCAAGTTTCCCCCCAAATTTAAGTTTTCCCCCAAAATTTAAGTCCCCCCAAAATTGTCATTAACACCAAGGACAAACTTGCCACGTAGAACAAAGCTTTGTCCTAGTAGGATAAGATTCAAAATCTTCATAGAACTGGAAAAAAATGGCCAGAAGGGGTGAGAATAAAAAGTGTGGGTGTGTGTGTGGGGGAGGGTCCATAGGCAAAAATACAAAAACCGGGGTTGTATGGGCAAAATTCCCCACCTCCTCTTTTATCCCTCAAAATCTCATCTCTTATATTTTCTCTTATTCAATTTCCCTGTTTTATATAATAAATATCCAAATTCTCTTATCCAATTTCTCACGTCCAAATTCTCTTATCAATTTCTCTTGATAACATCCGTCTTTTATATAATAGATATCCCTTATCCAATTTCTCTTGTCCAATATCTCTTATCCAATTTCTCTTGATAACATCTCTCGTTTGTAATATAGATATCTCTTATCCAATTTCTCTTGATAACATCACTCTTATCCAATTTCTATTGTCCAATATCTCTTATTCAATTTCTCTTGATAACATCCCTCTTTTATAATATAGATATCTCTTATCCAATTTATCTTGTCCAATATCTCTAATCCAATTTCTCTTGATAACATCCCTCTTTTATAATATAGATATCTCTTATCCTATTTCTCATGTCCAATATCTCTTATCCAATTTCTCTTGATAACATCCCTCTTTTATAATATAGATATATATATATGTATATGTATATATATATATGTATGTATGTATATATATATGTATGTATGTATGTATGTATATGTATGTATGTATGTATGTATATGTATGTATGTATGTATGTATGTATATATATATATATATAATACAATACAAAAGAGGGATGTTAGCAAGAGAATTTGGATAAGAGAATTTGGACAAGAGAAATTGGATAAAAGATGAGAATTTGAGGGATAAGAGAGGAGGAGGGGAATTTTGCACGTATGTATGTATGTATATATATATATATATATAATACAATACAAAAGAGGGATGTTAGCAAGAGAATTTGGATAAGAGAATTTGGACAAGAGAAATTGGATAAAAGATGAGAATTTGAGGGATAAGAGAGGAGGAGGGGAATTTTGCACATACAACCCTTTTTTTTTCATTTTTGCCCCTGGACCCTCCCCACACACCCACCCATACTTTTTATTCCCACCATTTTTTCCAGTCCACGTGCACATGTGCACGGGTTATTTGCTAGTCTATTATACAAAAGAGGGATGTTATTAAGAGAAATTGGATACGAGAAATTGGACAAGAGAATTTGGACAGGGGAATTTGGTTAAGAGATGAGACTTTGAGAGATAATATAGGGTGGGGATTTGCACATATAACCCCGGTTTTTGCATTTTTGCCACTGGACCCTCCCCACACACCCACCCACACTTTTTATTCTCCCACCCTTTCCGACTATTTTTTTCCAGTCCACGTGCACATATGCACGGGTTATTTGCTAGTATATATATAGGGAGATGCTATTGTGAGATGGGAAGCAAAAAAACTTAAAGTGATCAAAACACTCACAGCCGTCCAATGAGAATCAGCGGCTTAGATTTTTCCAACCAAAACACAGCCCCGCCAGCTCACGTGCACAGCACGTGATCCCCAACTCCCTCCCAGCTCTTGTGACTGTGTCTCCATCTCCCTCTCGCAAACGAAACCCGCAAAAACAGACCGGCACCCTCTTCTCCTCTCTCTCTCTCTCTCTCTCTCTCTCTCTCTCTCTCTCTCTCTCTCTCTCTCTCTGACGAAGCCCACATAACCTAATCGTGTCCTCATCTCCCTCTCTCGATCACTCTCTTGCCCGAAGACCCCCACAGATTACCCCAGCCCCTCACCCTCTCGCGGTCACTCTCTTTTGCGGATGAAGCAAAAAAACCCTAACCCCTCCCGTACACAGCAGCATACCCCGCAGATCGAATGGTTTACCCCCAAAAAAAACCCTAACCCTAGGCCCTTTTGCCCCCATCTTCTTCAATCGGAAGCTTCAATTGCTTACCCTAGCTCATCACCCACAAGGTAAAATTCTGTGGTGTGCTCAAGAAATTATTATTTTTTAATTTGATGTTTTATTAATTCATGCATTTACTTTGTGCTATTGATCTATCTATTTGTGGAGAGGCATTAGTATTTTGCGTAATTTTTAAATTGTATGATAAAATTGTGAATTGTGAATTGTGGATAGGCATTCATGTTTCACATAAAATTAAGATATTTTGCGTATTGTTATGAATAGGACCCAAAGGGCCTATTGGGTATCCACCCACATGAGTACCCATTATGAATACTATATAAAGGAGGCTAGGGGTTTCCTAGCCTCAACCCTTCTCCAAATCTGTTTCTCGTTCACAACACGTTATCAGCACGATCACGCTCGATGGAAGAAGCGACGGCTCGTGAGAGGAAAGCGCCCGACGGAAGCTCCGTCAAATTTTTTCGCGACGCAAAGTTTCGTGAGACGACGTGGATTCTTCGGGCATCCTTCATCAAACGTCCCTAGATCTGGAGGATAGATCTAGTGGGTATGCCTAAACAATTTTCTAGATCTAATACATATTTTTATGTGATCTAGATATCAAAAATATAATTGTTTATGCATGGATCTAAATTATTAGATCAAAAACTTGATTGTTTATATGCGAAATCAACGTTTCTACATCAAAAATCTAATTTTTATTAGATATAACGTCGATTTATAGTCTAAAAATTCCTTGTTTAGATAAAAATCTGTTTTTAATAGATAAATAAAAAAGGGGGGTTTTTCCCCTAGACGTCGGGCCGCCGCCTCTGGGGGCGGCGGCCGGCAGGCCGCTGCCCCTGAAGGGGGGCGCCGGGTGGCCGCCCCCCTTCAGGGGGGCGCGGTATACGGCAGGCCGCCCCCCTGAAGGGGGGCGCCGGCAGGCCGACCCCCCTCAGGGGGGGGCGGCCGTCGGCAGGCCGCCCCCCTGAAGGGGGGCGCGGGCGCCAGGTGGCCGACCCCCCCTTCAGGGGGGCGCGGCCTCTAGGCCGCCGGCTGGCCGGCCGGTAGGCCGCCGGTAGGCCGCCCTTCTTCAAGGGGGCGCCGCCACCGGCAGGCCGCCCCCCTGAAGGGGGCCCTGCCGCCTGACCGCGACGGCGGCGCCCTGCAGGCACCGCCGGCCGCCATGGCCGCGACGGCGGCCCCGCAGGCGCGGCCGCCGCAATCCCCCCTAGGGTTTTTCGAAACCCTTTCCCTAACGAGCCAATTTTTAGGGGAGGCCCAATTAACCATAATGGACTGTTTTCATGGCCCAAAAGCCTGAAAATTAGCCCATTTATACAATAATTTTCTTTTTTATTGTTGGCCCAAAAGCCCAAAATAATTAAAGAAATTTTAAGTTTATAATAAGGGTTAAAGCGGAAAAATAAAATATAAATAATATGGATCAAAGGTAAAAAGTTTTTCAATAATAATTTTTAGAACGTCACACACCATTTTTTTACATGCTTGTGATGTGATTATCTGCGTGGTTGTATATCTTTAATATATTATCTGCGTGGATGTGCTATTAGGCAATGTTTTTATTAATCTTGTCTTTTTCTGATTAATTATCCGCGTAAATCATCACTGCATTTCGTTTGGATTATTTGATTAGTATTAAACGAAAAGTTTTCTCTCCATTTTTAATGCTAGTGATGTTGCATACATTTCATTGCCTGTTGCATGATTTAACATTTTAATATTATTACATGTCTTTAATATTTGCTCAAACCCCTGCTTATGTCTCCTTAGCAAGACTAATTTTCATTGTCCTTTATAAATAAGGAATATTGAAATCAGGGGAAGTTCAGGATCAAACATGACCCGAACAAGGAAAACATAAAACAGGGGAAGTCTTGTATTAAATGGGAAAGGGAAGATATGATATACCTCGACACGGAGTAAGCAATGGCAAGCAAATATCAGACAAGAAGTTTCTGATAAGAGCCATAATGTTTTTGCAAACATAAATATGCATTAACTTATGCCATATAAAAATACATACATATCTAGTCAAAACGACGAAAGTCTAATTGACCTTATGTATATTTAACTAATCCCCGAGGACGAATAAATTTTGAAATCAAATATAATCTGTTGTCATAACATAAGTCTAAATGAGCATAATTATTGTTGTATGTTTTCAAGAGCACACATCACACTATGTCACTTGTTGACTTAACAAAATCATCAGTATTATTCTCTTGTAGTTTTGATACATTTTATTTTACTGCGAATGATTTGCTATCTTGAATACCCCTAAAAAATGAGGATGCCATATACTCTCTGAAACTTATACAGTTTCAAAGGATATTCGTCAAATCGAAATCCCTAGTGACTCAAGAAATAAATGAAGCCTGAAGCTTTGTCCCACAATGATCCGCACAATAGTCAATGTGAAGATGTAATCCTTCACAGTTTGAACACAGTTCAACTATTACCGGACAAAATTAACTTGAGCATTTTAATGGACTTTTCAAAAGTCCTACATAAATTCAAAAAGAAGAATTATTTTGGAACACCAGAAGTGTCCAGAATTGACCAATTTTTGTCACGCCCCGCTTCCCTAATATGGAAGGCGAGACGTGAGGAGGTCCGCTCAGACGTGGAGCTGTGAAGCTGCAGTCTGATAAGCGTCTGTAAAAAAATTTCGAAAAGTAGCAGGTCCTTGCATTGCGACGAAACAACAACAATAATAAAGCAGATAAGAAAATATCCACCAACAACATCCAACAAATATTACATCACAGAATAGTCACAAAAGTACGAGTCTGAACAATAGGCCTAAAGCATGGCCATACAAAACAAGGAGAGATAGGTGCTACGCACCGAAACCTAACAGCAACTAAGGAAAGGTAACAACTAAGGTGAGACTCCAAACGAGTCTAGGACTGGTCACCCGTGTCCTCGAACTCGGTCTCTGCAGGGACCTCGAACTCAGCGTCAACGAACTGCTCGTCCTCAACAACCTGCTCTGTCTCAAATCCTGACATGTGTCACCCAAAGAGAAAAGGGCACATGTCAGCAAAAGTCTCCCAAGGGAAGCGGAGAACTTTTGTGCAAGGATACAAATAAAATAATGCAACTAACAGTTCTACAATGATGATATGGCATGACATTAAAAGAGTGCAACAATTAAATTAACAAGATAAAAATAATTAAGCACGTCGTAGCAGAAAGCTACAATTCACTATTTCACGATTCACGAATCACTGATTTTTCACTTTGTGCACAGAGTTTCCGTCTTTTGGCTGAAGTGGCTGTACGGGCTCACTTCTACGCTCAAGCGATCGTTTAACCCTACCCCTCCACGTGTATATGGACTGGCGCCCATCTTCTGGATCACGAGCCAGGAAGTGTTTTTCAATATGGCATAGGGTTGTGCCCGCAAAAGCAGGTGCCTAGCCTCAATAGTTACAATTATTGTAGCGTGTGCTACGCAATCACGATAGAACAATTTGATGCATGACATGTAATGAGCAGTTAAAGTGCGTACATTTAATTAAAAGTAAACGTGACATGGCAGCATGAATGAAAACAGGTAAAAAGTGTCGGATCTAGTTTCGTTGTCAAACTAGATCAATATGGTCGTCTAGGCGACTATCATTTCACCGCCTAGTCTCTTTTACGCAACTACACAAATTGGCCTAAAACATGGCCTAAATAATTACTGGCAAGTATCACTTGCCTGTTTCCGGTGGTATCAGTTGTGAGTTCGTTTGGACGGGTATTGCGTGTCGGTATTTCCGGTTCTCTGTTTCAGTTAATCAATTCACAATATTAACTTGCTGAATTTAAATTATACGAACCAATTAACATTTAAAATTTCACTAACTAATATTAACAACAACTTAATTAACTAAGCTAATTAACTCACGAATCCAGTTACATGGCTTAACATGGTATTTATTAACTTGACTAAGGGGGTAACATGTCAAAACTTTCTCCTCCTTCTAACATTATTTACAAAGTTAATACATGCTGAAATAGACATTAAAATTAATAAGCTAATAACAGATCTATTAGTAACTTAACTTAAGCTATTTACATGGGTTAACATGGCATTAAAAATTACTACCATCTAACTTGACTAAGGGTATGGGTAACAGTTAACATGATATAATTCTAACCCTATCTACCATCATTCAATACGCAACCGTACTATTTCTAAGCCTGACTAAGGGTAAATATAATAATAACATGATATTATCCTCTCTTTTTATTACACTAAGCCAGGCTGTCACCATACAAATTTTTTTTATTCTTTAATAAACAAGGCTGTCAACTAATTTTATTCACTCAACCTCTCTCTGTCACTCTTTCTCATTTACTAAGGCTCAGGTCCTTTCTCTTTATTTACTAAGGCTCAGGTCACCCTTCTTTTTAATACCTTTCTTTTATTAACACACAGGTCCTCTATTTCTATTATGTTTTTCATTAAAACAACTACCTCCTTTACTCCTCCTGTCAACCTGCGTCTCCTCTTTCTCATTCTGTTCTCTCTTTCGTTTCCTTTTTCTTTTTTTTTTTGAACTTGCAGCAAGGGCGCCCACGCACAGCAGGGGGGTCTTACTCGCGCGGAGGGGAGGAGCAGCGGCTCCGGCGGTTCGGCGGCTTCGGCGAGCGGGGGGTCTGCACCGGCGGGCGACGAGCTCCAGGCTCACGGCGGCGACGGCGGACGCGGGGGCGTGGGCGGCGGCGCGCTGAGCTCCGGCGGCGGCGGCTAGGGCTGGGGGTGTTCGGCGGGTGAGGGCCTAGGGAGGAGAGGAAGGAAGAAGAGGGTTTGTAGGGTTTGCTAATTTGAATTGAATCTGAAATGGGTTTGTATGTGAAACTATTTTCAGATTTGTTTTGGTTTCTCCCCTCGATCTGAATCTGAAATGAAATTTGGGTTTTGGGTTGTTTATGGTTTTGGGGAAGAATTTGTTGCAGGGGCTGATTTGTTTGCAGGAGGAAGAAGATGATGGTGGTGGTTTTTCCCTGGTGTCGTTGTTGTCGTAGCTGTTATAGGAACAATGAGGGGAGCATATTGAAGGAGAGATAGCTGTAGGTGGGGGATGGATTGAATAGTGTTGTTGGATCTCACCAACAGATGGAGGTGGAGTCAATAGGGTAGGTTAATTAGTAACTTAATTAGGATTAGGGCTTAATCAATATTTGTTTTGGGATATTTTAATTAGCGTAATTAGTGCAATTAATCAGGGTTAAGGTTAATTAATCACGCCGTGAAAATTAAAAGTCATCCGAGACGCGCTCGCGTCGACACACAAAGAACTCGCGCACAACACATCCGGACGATCGAGCAAAGATACGGGCACACACAATAAATTACACGTGTAGGAAAAATACCGGCCGTTACAATTTTGGATCGATATCACCCTGGATTGATGATGCAAGACATCATCAACCAGACGAACCCGAAGATTCTTCAAAAAGGGTGAAACTTTCATTGTCCTATTCAAAAGGGAAAAATGATAATGAGATCATCTCCATTCACATGGACATTGACTCTCCACACTTCCTCAAATGAATTTAAGATGATATACTATCATCATTAAAGATAATGAAGACATTTAGGTCTCTTGAGAGTATTTAAGGGATATAAATAGGCTTTGTCCACTCCCTTAAAATGACTGATGATGTACCTTTTTTTGTGTACTCATCAATATATATCCTCTAAATGCTCATTATCCAACCACATTTTTTTAAAATATTGGTAACTTTGGATAAAAATGGGAAATCATAAATAAGTAGCAACAGTGGTTGAGTACACTCAGCTAAACACACCATTAGAATCCTTTTATATGAGTCTGATCAACTCCATATAAACATTTTCTAAGAATGGGTCAAGAGCACATCTTAAAGATGGTACGTCCGCAACACTGTGTATGTGTTCCTGAAGCAACACTACATAAACCGTCATGATGCCATAAAGAGAACAAATTCATCAGGACTAACCAACTTTGATGAATAGATTCCAAAATCTCGTATAAGTAAGGCATTTATACACGTCTTATAGATTGTGTGTTGATGGTAAAAAGGATCCTGAAGATCCTTCAATTCCCTATTTGGTTCAAATCATCTATAAGCCTGAAGCTCAAATTGACCATTTAAAAGTAAATACATATGATCTGATTATAATCAGACTGACAATTTAAATATTGTCAAAACTTTCACATTCCTGCTACTAAAAATCCAGCTAGGATTGACATACCAAATATAATGGATGCAATCCACCAGTAGCAGAAGTGGATGTCCTTAAGAGATGAGAGGACATACCACTAGGCTCCAAAGAGAGAAATCTACTCCTGGAGACCCAAAAAACAATACCACCACAGGAAAGTGAGCTCAAATCCAGAACCTTATTGTAACTTGGTTGCTAAGGACCAATTTTGGATCTGTCCATATTCTTTACCTGTCCCAGAACCTTCACTTCTTTAACGCGTCGTGAAGGAGACACCTCTGGGAGAAATCAAATGATTATAGTACGTACGGGGTGAGTTTTGGACAAGAAAGAACACATTTTGTCGACAAATTCTCTCACATTTCACTTTGCCAGTTAAATATAAAATCGATTCCACAACTCTGCTTTGCCTGAAGCAAAGATAGAGATTTGGCCAAATTATAATAATGTGGAATAAGGCAATAATAAGGTGAGCTGGACTCACTTATGACATATGTGGTGTTGGACCTGAAGTCCTGGTTGTCACGCCCCGCTTCCCAAAACAGCGGAGGCGAAGCGTGACTAGGCCCGCTTAGGCCAGAGCTACGGAGCCCTGACCCAATAAGCGTCTGTGTGGTACCAAGACAAAGGTACAGGTCCATGCATGTTAGTACAGAACAATAAAAGTGCAAGAATGGAAGAACATCACATTTTATTCCAACATATCAAAGTAGCAAGTCACAACGCCCGAAGGGCTACAACAGCAGAAAAGTAAATCTAATGGTGCAAGCACCCAAACCTAGACAAGGAAACATAAAGGTGCTACGCACCCAACTAAAAATAATAAACGTCTCTGGAAACTGCAACGAGGAGTCTCTAGCTATGGTCCTCCTCAGGGTCGTACTCGGGATCAACGCTATCTGGCTGTACGTCAGCTGGCAGGTCAGTCTCCTCAACGTACTCTGGCTCGATCCCTGACGTACAACACCAAAAGAAGGAACTGTACGTCAGGTAAGGTCTACAAGAAAAGATTAGACCAAACTACAAGTGTACCAATTACTTATAACGTTTTACTGGTTGATTAACATTCTGAGGTTTTAACAACAGAAGTAAACGCAACAGGAAAGTAAACAAGACAAGTAGTAGTCATAGCGAGTGCTACGGACTACGGGACTAGCCTACAGGTGTCAAGACAAGACGGAACACGGGAAGCCAGACACGACAAGACAAGACACGAAAGGGTTCACGCATGTTCGGTTCGAGGGGGATCAGTCCCTCTTGCCGCTTGCATGCTCAACCCTACCCCATAACCCCCAAGAATCGTGACAAGACATGGGATCACTTGCTCTAGCTTGACAAGTGCCCAATTGCTCTCTGAGCTGTGTATCAATACATGGGATCACCTGCTCTAGCTTGACAGGTGCCCAATTGCCCATCGGGCTGTGAACTAGTACAAGGGATCACTCGCTCTGGCTTGGCGAGTGCCCTATTGCCCAGCGGGCTATGCAGACGGAAGGAACAAGACACGACAAAACAGGAGGGGTTGTACTAGGGTGTCCTCAACTCACGCACACGCATATCAATCCTATGATGTCAAAAATTATTGTTGTTGGACTCAGATTTCGTTGTCAAATCTGAGCCCTCAAAGGCGTCCCGGACACTATCATTTCACGTCCGGTTCTCATGGTTCAACATGTCTAATCTAACAAGACTAAGGCCTAAACATGGCCAAGCACACAAGTGGTACACTTGCCTGTGGTGGCGAGTGCGTCGTCTCCCTGGTACGTCTCGTCCAAACGTCTCGTCGGCGGAAGAGCGTCTGAAAATCGTGACACGGTGACGGTGTCAGATCACGATTCATTAATCCCTATTAGGGTTGTGTCTAAGTTATCAGGACTATCCTATTCAATTAAAAATCACATTTTTAATGTAATTGACCTAATCGACGATCTATCCTATGTGCACATGCATAATGTCCATTCGTCGATTTCTACGGTTTGCACAACGTTTTAAAGAGAAGCGGAAAAGTAAATTTAATTTGATTAGTTTGCTGATTGCAATTATGGTTTGATTATCTATTGTGTGGGTTACTACGAATTTAGGGGACCAACTTGGAATTGACGATTGCACGAAGATCCGGCGTCAGATCTGGAAAGGTGGAAACTTTGCGTCGTCCGGAAATTCTTAGGTCGCGGGTAGCGCAGCGAGGAATGTTGGTCGCCGGTGTTGGTGAAGATCCCAGCGTCTCCCAGCGTCGTTGCTACTGGATCTGAGATGGGAACACCGTACTAGGACAAGAGGGAGAAATGAAGGAAGAGAGAGAGCCTTGGGGAAGATGGAGGGCGCAAGAATGGAGGAGGAAGAGCAAAGGGGAGGACGTGGGAGGTAGGGGGATAGGTTTGGGGAAGAGGGAGACTGGAAACAATCAGGAGAAAAGAAAGAGAAAGCCACGTTTAAATAAGAAAATGAAACGGCGGCTAGCTCAAAAATTAGGGTTTCGGGGTCAACTAGTCGGTCTGAGAAGGGCGGTCGACCGACTAGTTTGAAAACTAGTCGGTCGGTCGTCTAACTGTGACCGACTAAAACCCAAACAGTGAACAGGGTTGTTGTAGGATTCATAGAGTTAGTCGGTCTGTGAAGGCTCGTCGACCGACTAGTTTGCAACCTAGTCAGTCGGCCAGTGTTCATAGACAGACTAAAAGGTGAAAATGATCAACAAGATATTTTGAAGATTAGTCGGTCAGCGAAGGAGACCTAACCGACTAGTTCGTCAACTAGTCGGTCGGTATTCGTTCGTAAACCGACTAAAGGTAAACAGTAATCTGGGTGCGAAAAATGATCTCTGTACAAGTCGGTCTGCGAAGAAGTGTTGACCGACTAGTTTGGAAACTAGTCGGTCGATGGATGAACTTGGACCGACTAACCGTAAACAGTAACTCAAATGAAAACCCTGACGGAAACTAGTCAGTCCATGAAGAGTTTCTGACCGACTAGATTGACATCTAGTCGGTCGATCATTGTTCTTGAACCGACTAAAGAGTACACCAAGTCTCCAAATGAAGTGTGAATCCTCGAGATGGGTTTTAGGAGTTCCTAAGATGAGTTTGACGCTAATATAAGTGCGTCACGCAGTACGCTCGGCTCCAGATAGAGGAAAAGATATACGGAAAAGAAAAGAAATTTATTTATTCATAAATAAGTAACGTCATACAGAAACCAGCCGTTACACTGGTATCAAAAATGATATCAAATCCTGTGGGATAACTGAGTATTGAAGGAGAATTAAAATAAAATTGTTTGCTATAAGCATTTTAAATTTGCTATTTCTTTAGAGGTATAAATCGCTCAAACCAGGAAGTAATCAAGTAAGATGAGCTGAACTCACTTACAAGATGAATCTGATGCATCGACTGGTTTATGTCAAGGCGTAACCCAACGAATGGCAAAAGGAAGGAATTTTTGGTTGATGTTGCTATTGGATGTGACAACATCACTGATATAAAATTTATTCAACTGCATGTACAAATTTTTTCTTTACTTTCCTTTCTTTTTGGGACACATATTAATAATATGATTAAAGGAAAGACAACCTAGACAAAGATCCTTAAAGGATTCATACAAAAAGGTTGTTGTTTGCACCTCTTAAAAACAGTGTTGTTCTTAAGAGAGCAAATTAAAAAGAATTGAGATTATTTTAAATAACTCAAAATATTATCGGATCTCCTGAAGAGATATTACCAAAATATCTGTTAAAGCCTATCTATCAGATATGATATGATATGAAAGCCCTAGCTAGGCATAATTTCTTGGCTTACAGAATACAATCATCCTGAAGATGAATTATCATCCTGAAGATGACATTAATCATCCTAAAGATGAACTATTATCCTGGAAATGAACTAGCATCCTGAAGATGACATTAAATTAATCATCCCGAAGATGAAAACTTCATACAATGACGATTGATGAAGAAACATTAAAATCATTCTCCACTAAATACACCTATTTGGTTGTATGGATATACATTAAAAGACCCTTTTCCGTTAGCTGGAAGAGGGGAAGAATATATATGGTCCAGAAGTACCTTAAGTGTCTTTGGAACACTCTTTTACCTTGTCAACTGCATGTGTCTCTTTTGAGCGTTAGCAGTATAGCTATTAGCCAGGTACAGTGCAGCACCTGCAGCACACCACTGGACCAGAGATATGTAGCTTCTGCGCTATCTCCAAGGGTCGAGGAAAAATCCTCCATGTTAAATGTATTTGCATATGCAGGTTACAGATCATCGCGATGAATAGTATAAAAGGGACGTCCACCTTCTGAAGATCTACACAGAATCCTCCCAAGTCTACATCCTTTCACCATCCCGAGAAGCTCATCACCCAAGGAGCAGTTCAAGAACATACAAAGGCAGGTCCTGAAGTACCTAGCAGACAATGACGATTGAGACGTGGAGCTTCTACCAAGTTCGTTAGCGCTCCTTTAGTTTCAGCTACTGCCTTATATGAGTGAAACTTGTATAGATGAGTGATGCTTGTACTTTACTTTTGCTTTCGGAATGTTGTAGATGAGATGGATGTATAGACACATAGGAGATAAATGTATAGACATATAGGATATCTGCAAGCCTGAAGCTTGATCAGATAAGGGGGAGTCAACTGTAGAGTTGTACTCTTTTTCCTTGGCTAGTGGTTTTTCCCACAGGGTTTTCCATAGTCAAGGTTTTAATGAGGCAACTACATTGACTCTGGATCCAGAAGTATCCACCCCTCGACACATCCCAAAATCAGGGGAAGTTATGGAGTACTGTACTCTTTTCCCTTCGCTATCGGTTTTTTCCCACAGGGTTTTCCATAACTAAGGGTTTTTAACGAGGCAGTTACCCTTAACTGGATCTAGAAGTATCCACCCTTTAAGATACTCAGTAGTACTAATGAATCATTCAGTATTCATAAAGTCGAGTATACCACGTTGGTTGGATAAGGGGAAGTGTTATGAATAGGACCCAAAGGGTCTATTGGGTATCCACCCACATGAGTACCCATTATGAATACTATATAAAGGAGGCTAGGGGTTTCCTAGCCTCAACCCTTCTCCAAATCTGTTTCTCGTTCATAACAGATATTTTGTTTTTGATCCCATGTTATTTAGATATTGCCCCAATTAATGAAGTGGATTCATTAGGCTGAACAAAATGGAGCGGACCCCACTCGGACAAAGATAGTGTTGTTGACACGTTCCAGAGATGACGGGTCTTATCCAAACGATGCCACGAGAGATATCATTGTAAGTATCTAGTTTGTTGCTGTGATGAGCTAATCTTTCTTTTAGCTTTCATGAAGTATTTCAGATTTTGAACATTTTGAACATAAGATTGCAATGATCCAAAATTTGCCGGTTGTCTAATAGTTAGGTTTGAAATTCTGTGCGTCATCAACACCCCATGATTGTTGTTTTCACTTGTAGTCAATGCCATCTATCCATGTCCCCAAGCACTGCAGAAATTTGTGCTGAATAATAACATTTTAGTTAAGTTAGTTTTTTTGATAAACAGTTTAGGAATTATTCAGCTGTTTCAGTATCTCAGTTCCAATAATCAACAGTTATGTGAGCTCTGCTCACGCAACCCCCTCTCATTCCCGTTGGGCACTTGCAAGTTCTAGGTAATCTATATTGGAAGAATGAACAACTTTTACTTTAAGTAAATTTGCAGCAGGCAATTTAAAAGAAATGAAAATTTGCAACAAGATATTCAACTTTCAAGAGTCAACTAAGTCTCAATGAAGAGAGATAATACTTTTACCTATACACTGTGATAGCACTTCTGCTGTATGAATATATCCTCTTGATACATCCTAGATCTCTTTGCATGTGAAGAAGCACTCACATTTAAAATATGCATATAAATTATGCATAATGCATGTATCTTTTTCAGCAATAGTTGGAAAGATATATGATTGAACTTTCTAATTATTTGTAATTTATTAAACGTGTGCAATTTTATTATTTAGGCCAAAAGAAAATAAAAAGCAAAGATTGAGAACGTTCATGATACAATCAAATTAGTGTCAAATTGAACACCTCCTTATACTTGCATTAAATTTATTTGGGTCATATCAGGTCAGGGGGTTTCATCCTAAACTAACCGGATTAATTTTCAAGTCAGGGGTTTGATCTGAATGTTACCTGAGCATGTATGGGGAAAATCACACATACCTATTGGGTAGGGATCATGGTTTTGTTGAAATTGACATCCCTAACCTGATCGCAGAAGTCAATTTGCTGTATACCATGTTTCTTTGTATGAATCCGAATCTTGGTTTCTTTGTATGAAGCTGTATTGTGTGTTTCACATGTTTCTTTTCCTTTTAATTTTAACCTTAACTAAGAGTCTGTAATTTTCTTTGTGATTTTAGTTAATTACTTTTGTCTATTGTTGTTTTCGGTGATCAATCTAATCGTTGATCTTCATGCGGATGGGGTTACAACGGGTCTACTTCATTTAGTGAATAGCATATTTTATTTCCATTTTTTGAATGGATCTTTTCATCCAATCAGTTCACTTGTTAATATATCTGTTGACATCTTATTCATCTCAATCTTTTGGATGTTCATTGATGGGGCATTTGACTCCATCATGGTATGTCTTGATGTAGGGTATTTAAATTGATCAAAAGTATTATGCATTAGCATCATTGTGTTTTACTTATATGTTGATCGCTTAAAAATTTTCATTTTAGCTTTTGATCTAAGTGACTTGGCATGACATGATTGCATCAGTTTTTGCTTGCTTTTTTTGCCAATCCTTTTCTGGAAACTCTTTTCCTCTATGGTGTGTGTGTGTTCTATATGGTTTTGTATGCACTTAAATGTGTAAATACTTAACAGCTAATGCATTTATTAGATTGAAATAATTGCTTTTTATGTGTTGTTTTATTTTAATTGATTAGAATTTCAAATTCGCACATTGGACATCATTTATCACTGGCTTTTCTTTATCACCCAAAGTCAGTCTTTTTTTAATACATCTGGTTTGATAATATATTGATTTGATAATGTCTTTGGTTTAAATCATCTTACATGTTTCTTGTTTCTCTGTAATTAGCTTTGGAGTTCTATTATATAAGTCATGTCATCCAAGTATTATGTTTTGTTCTGCTTAATGGAAGATCATTTGTTAGTTCAGGAATAACAACTTCTGAATGTTGCATCGATGTATGCGTTTCATGTTTATATTCTCTTTAGTTGGTATTATCTAGAAATTTTTTTGCATCATTGGCTTTATATGTTCTTTTAAGGGAATAAATGAACTTATTTCATAATATTGTGCTTTTGTGAAATTGTGTATTTTCTAATGTTATCCATTACAGAATGGTGTCCAAGATATTTAGCTCTTTGTTGATCATTATGTTTTGTTCTGCTCTAACAATTGAGTTTTTTTAAGTTTGATTAGATAAATAAACACATGTGATAGTTGGTAGACTTGATAAAAAGCTCAACAAACAACTTGTTGTCTTAAGTATAAATTTTCCATATGTTTATCTTTAAAATTGTTTCTTTCTGATTAGTATTCACAAATGAAACTTTTAATTCTTATGCATTCTTCAACACTTAACTTTAATTAGATGTATCCTTTGTGACAAGAATAAATAAAGCTGAGAGGTGACCCACAATTTTTTTTGATATAAATGAAGTTAGACATATTAATTAAAGCCATATCTAACCCAAAAGTATAAGCTCAATTCTCCCCCTAAAATCAAATAGTATTTCAAGATGAAATCAACAAACAGACATGATTAAACATGTAAACAGACAGAATTATAAGACATACACGAGGAAATCTGTGACAAATAATATTACGAGATAGATGGTCATTACATTATGAGGTAACGCTACTTGCAGTTCCAGTTTGAGATGTATATTTTTCTAATAGACTAACTCAGTGGTATGTGTATTGCATGATCATACAACGAAGACATGCTTATTTTCGATTTATCCCACAATTAATGTATTTAGGTGTAGACAGCCAATGGTTCGTAGAGGCATCAATGCATACATAGGCCATTTATATTTAATTTCTGGAAGCCGCATAATAAAGACAACTAACCGCAAGTTAATCTTATATGGGAAATGAGGCCTGGATATTAACATCTCACAGTGTTAGTCTGGTGATAATAGTTAGCAAACTCACATTCTATCCTTCTGTTATGCCTGAAAATTTTCTAAAGTGATTTAACGATGATTTTAGTATAATATTCCATGTGATATGCGCGAAGCGATCATTTTCCTTTTAATTTTGATTTAATTCTTTCTAAACTGTTGACAGGGAACAATAATGTTCAGCTCAGTCTGTTTTGCCTTCTTGGCATACTTTTATGAGCAATAAAGTATGTTAGTTTTATGTGACAGACACATACATAGGCTTAGCCCCAATACTTGATTGCTTGAAAGGATTCTTGCATGAATATGATATGATTATTGCATAAATATAGAATAATGGGTATCACATGACATTCTTGTCTTTTGTTTATCGATTTTTGAGTGAATTATTGCATAAATATTTGTTCTCCCCGGAGATAGAACCATCCTTTTATTGCCATTTGCCAAATAATGAAAAGTTGCTTGTACATTTTCATCTACTACTTTGCTCATGTCTCCTCTACAAATTTGGGCTTATCTTTCGGGCGGTTTTCTGCTTGTGTACTAGCTTTTGAGCAAATGTAATGCATAACAGAGTTTATTCAAGAAAAAACTCTGAAACTTAGTTGGTTACTTTGAAGTCAATTTTTCTTTGTACAGTTTGTTTAGTCATAAATTCTCAGCTATATAATTTCATGTCTTAATTTTTTATTTTATTGTACAAGAGAGCATTCGAGTACAATCACAACAGGAGGGTGTGGAGAGGCAAGGAAGAAATGATGTTGTCGCTCGTGTTCTAGGTGAAGATCACCCAGGACGAGTGTTTGGTTTTGGATCTAATGTTTCTCAATCCCGGATCTTTGGGATACATAGAAGATTTGTCCCGTCTCCTTCCTTTGCGTCTGATGCTTCACCAAGTCATTCAAATCTATGATGCGGGAGGAGTTCGATAGTCAGAAACATGAGCTTGAGTAGTGTAGGTCTCGGCTTGATCAATGTACATCTCAGCTTGCTCAGTGTACGTCTCTTTTGAGCTTCTTCATACACAAAACTATACTCAAGAACAGTTGCAAAAGTTACATGAAGATCCGCAGTACCAGAACCTCTTCCCTCCGCCATCCGGTCTTTAGTTTATTCTGATGATGTAGGAAAGATTTTTTGTATTAAAAAGTATCATGTAATTTTGTTTTAAAGACTTTTGTTTTGTATGAATTATTATTGTAAATATTATTATCTTTTAGTTTTTTAAATAAATAAATTCTTGTTTTGAGTTTTTTATTTTTTTTTATAAATTAATTTGATTTGTGGCAGTTTCGAACCGCCACAAACAGGATTAATTTTTTAAATTAATTACTTTATTAGCTGATAAAATCTGTTATAAAATCTACAGTAATCACGTTTAGGATTGTTTTAAAAACATGATGTAGTTAGTGGCGGTTCGAAACCGACACAAATGGCGAATTTCCAGCGGTTAAAAACCGCAAGAAAAACACTGCTACAAATTTTGTAGCGGTTACAATCTGCTACAAACTGTTTTTGAGGATAATATTTTTAAATAATTTATTCCTGTTATGTCGGTTTCGAACCGCCACAGGTCATTAAGTTTGGGCGGTTTAGAACTGGCACAAAGTTTTTTATCGAAATTAAATTTACCGCTAGAAATGTTGTTTTGGCAGTTCAGAACCGCTACAAACAAGGGCTGCATGCGATTTATTTTAATCGGTTTTAAACCGGTAAAACAGATGTTTCTCACCCCCTTTTTGTGGCGGTTAAGTGAACCGCTTGAAACTTCATTTATGGGTGTTCCGACCCGCCATAAATAAATTTTTAAACCGCCAAAACTGTTGTTCTTCCTTGTAGTGTTATTCAAATGAATACTTTGAATAAAATCAATTGCATACCTTTGTTTCTTTTTGTAGGCCTCATGCTTTGGAAGCCATATGCTTAAGAATTTAGTGTTAGCATGATACATCCTAGTATGCTTATTCTCTTCTTAGTATGAGTGGAGTTATACCCAAGTCCGGCCTTACTAGATGATGCTTTCTGCCAATTAGGCTATCTAGTTTCCTTTTTTCTTTATTAAAATTTTCAACAATCTTCATAGTGGAATCATATTTATCTTTAATAGACACTAGAAGATTATCTAAGCCTTCTATCTTTTTACTCAAGAATCAATATCCTTTTCAAGCAATTCATTTTCTACTTTAAAACTACATTCTCTTTGATTCATTCTTCTTTATCTTTTGTATTTTTCTTAAAAAATTTAAGAGTTTTTCTTTGCTCTCTAATGAGTTTTTCATGAAGATCACACAGCTCATTATATGCACCCCTATAGTCCATATCTTCATCATCACTAGATAAAGTGTCATCTTCGCTAAATGATGAGTGATGGGTTGAGTTCACTTGAGAGGATGTGGAAGCCATGAAGCACTTATGAGCTGACTTTCTTCTATCTCCTTTGTCGTCGGATGAGGATGACGATTCGTCGGAGCTCAAGTCATCACTTTGGTCAAAGGATGCATACGATTCTTTTCTCGATCATCGGAATTGGTTTCTTCTATTGCTCTTTTTCTCATTTCTATCTCTGCGTTTGCCGTGATCTTTGCTGTCTCTATTGTTCTTCTCTAGCGGACAGTCTTTTTTCACATGTCCTAGTTTGTTACAGCCAGAACAGATAATGTTGTTAGTAGAATGAAAAGACCGTTTACCATACTTACTTGACATGAAGTCCTTGAAATTCTTGGATATAAATGCAATATGTTCTTCTCTGTCAGTGTAATCGGAGTCTTCTTCGTTGACGTTGAATGCTAGGTTCTTTTTCTTTGGCTTTTCTTCTGCATTCTTATCTTCTTCGAGTTCAATCTTATAGTCCATAAGGTTTTCCATCAATTCTTCAAGAGTGAGGTCACTTATGTTAGAAGCCTCTCGCATGGCTGTCGTCTTCCCTTTCCATTCGGGTCTGACCACTTTCGGATGTATTGCAGAAAACAATGTAGTTTTACCACAAGCGCACGGTTAAGTGGTGAGCGGGTATCGAATCACGGGGAGGAACTGTTGGTATTATATTTATTACTCAGCGGAGATGGAATAATGATTGAGGAATGTTTGGTGTTACAAGCGTATAAAATATCATTTGTAAATTCAATTAATAAAAGTGCCTATGGCTAGGGAATCCCCACTATAGATCTCAAACATCAATATGAAATTATATTCTTCCATATCACTACTCTTGGTTTGGGGTGAAGTTGTCGCAACTATGTTGTGAACCAACGCACGCTCTCGCACTATGCAAGTCTATAGTAATCTAAACTAGAGCCTCGCTCTCTCGCAAGCCTAGTTCAAACCACTAGCATTAAGATCGACAATATAATTCAAATTCAACTCAAGTTCGCTCTCTCGCAACGTGAGTTCGAATCTAGATCATGATGGTTCGTATTCGTTTTACCATCGTACAAACAAATATAATTATAGAAATATATAAAGATGCTAGCTTTGGTCGCTCTCGCACACCAACTCTCGGGAATCTTGATTATAGATCTAAATCGAATATCTAGGGTTTCCCATAGATCAAGATCCTCTCTCGAGCTCTCAAGATCCAATAGAAATTACTAACTATCCATAGTAAATTAATCATAATCTAACCCTTAAACAAGTTTAGCAACATAGGTTTTCAATAGATTTCACATATCAAGGTTTGAATCCATAGGGTTCATCCTTTTGCCATATAGCAAAGAGATTACTCACAATTCATCATAATCGAAACAATGGAATTGGGACATGTAATAGAATTTATCACAACAGATAGATCTAAATAGAAATTTATCATAAAATTAGAAATAGCAAGAGTTTAGACAAACCAATGATGTTTAAGGCTTCAAATAACAAGAGAATTAAGATCCTCACACTCCAATCCTTCAGCAAAAACAAGATAAAACAAAGCTTCTCCTAAGAACTCTAGTCGTATCATCTCTCCTCTTTGACGGTTCTCAAAACTAGCTATTTATACTAACTCAAAAAGTCCAGAAAAATCTGACAAAAATACCCCTAGGCGGAGGAAAACCCTAGTTTCGAAATCTGGGTTGTCGACGCGCTTGGTTAAGTGAAACTGTCACTCAGTCGAGTGGCAATTCTGCAGAGAAATCGTAAAAATCAACCTTCTGTCTTCTTTGCGCCACTCGGTCGAGTGGTCGGCTCACTCGATCGAGTGATCTTCTTATTCGGTCGAGTGGGGTCTGGTGGGACCGGAAAGGTGCTCTCTCTCAAGCGCAAGAGTCCGTACAAGTAGTAAAATCTGGGAGTCCAGATGTCGAATCCACGGGAAGAAATCTGTTGCAACCACAATTCAAATCAAATAGAAAGCCTACGAAAAGAAACTAACCACTTCACTAATGATGGCGATGTGACGATTTTAATGGTGGTGAACAATGCGAACAAAGAAATTCGTATATGAAAATATCTATAAAAAGTATGCACATGGTATGGGTTCGTTAGGATCAATAATTCGTATTAATTTGGTTGACAAGTATAACGCAATGAATTCTCCTTTTGGGAGCAATTCACCGGAAAATACCCAATATAACTCAATGAATTCTCCTTTTGGGAGCAATTCATCGGAAGATGCCCTTTTGGGGGTTCAAGCAAAATATTCAATAAGATCGTCGCTAAAGTTATAATACGATATGAAACTCTCTTTTGGAGAGATCAAAACTACGGTATGAAACTCCCTTTTGGGGGAGATCAAAACTCACCCTTTTGGGGCGATCATCAACTAAATCAATTCTTTTGGAATATGAAAAAGTCGATTTACGAACAAAGATTACAATTTTAACGACGTTTAACGGTTTAGCACAAGGAATACAACCAAATAAACACAAATTATATCCCCTAACTACTCCATACCATGCACAAATAAGTTTTAGCTACTCATAATATCAGAATAAACAGGTTTCATAGCCAAATACTTCAAGTTCATAGCAAAATACAATGATCTAATAGCAAAATATGATGTAAAACACTAAAATACGAGGTAGAAGTTTAGGAATTCATCACCAAATCTCCAAGATATACACCAAAACTCTCTGGAAATAATAAGAATGGCCTCTGTGTTGGATCTGGATCCTAGCCTAGGGGGGGTGAATAGGCTAATAAAAAATTCTCGTGCAACCCACGAGAAATCACACACAGTTAAAGGCATAACCAGAGTAATGAAAAGCAGACACAGAGTACACAGCAGATTTACACTGGTTCGGTCGTCCCAACGACCTACTCCAGCCCCCAAAGCTAATACTAGATTGGATAGTGCAATAGGTACAAAGTCACAAGTTAGAGCACGCTCAGAGCACCCTCAACGCCTCTACACTCGCCAGACTCTCAGTACCCCACACACAGTGTTTCCTCTCACTATCAATCCTAGCAAAGCTTTCTACCAGCTAGTCCCAAACTAGCTGGGTCCCACTTGTCTAGTCCCAACTAGACAAGTCCTAAAATAGTCACAAAAGAGGTAAAAGTTTCCCCTATAGAGAACGTTACACTAAGACACAAATAAAGGAGTTTAAGAGTTTAGAAATGCTCAGTTTGTGTCCGTGTAGGCGTCTCTGTCAATCAGCACGTCGTTAGCTCCAATCTGACGCAAACGGTGTCTCAATCCGACTCCTGTATGTCAAGTTATGCACTGGAATGTGCGTAAAGCAATTCAGTTCAATCCCTTATAAACTGTCGGTCTGTGCGTGTAGCAGCTCCCTTAAACTCAGTCGGCGGTGTGCAGAGAAAGTCTAGTTCATGGCTTTTAATCTCCGGTCGGTGCACAGAGCAATCCAATTAAATCTCTATGCCACGTCAGCCCGATTCAGCCAGACTCTTGATTTCGATCCCACTGCAATCTGATTGCCACATCAGCCCGTGGAGATTCGTGCAAACTTTCGAATTCCCGTAGCTACGTCAGCAAATATACGATGCGGGCTTCGTTTCACTTGTTTACGCATGCATTGATCTCAGTCGTCCGAGTGTTTTGCTTTTCGATCACAGCCGTTGATTCGATTTATCGCATGCAGCAACGAGGCGACGACGATGGCGGTGGCTCGATCTTCTTCGACTTCTTCGTCTCCGGCTCTCCTTCGAGTTCGGCGATGATCAACGGTGAAAAGAACTCGAACTCGAGTGCAGCGACTTCTCCTCTCCACGGTGTGCAGCAGCAGCTGTCTTCAACGGCGCCGGTGTCTCCTTGTCGGGTGGTGCAGCAGTTACTCCGATGGATTCCAATGGCAGCAGTGACGACGAGCTCTTCGATAGCGTCGGTCTTCACAGCGAGCTCCTCTCCGACGAACTTTGGTGGGGCTTCGACTTGACGGCGACGGCGGAGGCTTCTTTGGAAGCGACGGCGAGATCTCAGATGTTCGACGGCAGCGGGCGACGTTCAGCAGCAGCGATCTTTCATCGGCTCCGGTGACTTTTCTCGATGGCGATGGCAGCGATGACAACGGCAACTTCGAGCGTCGACTTCGTCTTCTTCAAGATCGATGGTCGTCTTCGTGTTTTGCACAGCAACTTCGGAACTTCACGGCGAGGTCGTGTTGCTCTTGACGGCGGGCAGCGGCGATCTCAGCGATGGCTAGTTGAAGCTGGTTGATCTTGCAGACGCTTAGTGCTTGAGGGATCGTCATTGAGGATGATGAGAAAACCCTTCTTCTTGGTTGATGCTCAGAGTATGAATTGGGATAGCTTGCTTTTGGCCTT
>CM061136.1:61242909-61267915 GCA_030789695.1 Scilla litardierei
AGGGTTCATCCCCACGCCCCAAGAAGTGGAGACTACTCACAAATCATAGCAAGATCACAAAAATAATTGTTGAAATAAGCAATGGAATTCATCACAAAATTGAGATAAGCAATAAAAATAGAATTTTTAAGGAAAAGAGATGCAAACCAATGGAGTTCTTCAATTAAACCAACAAAATTCCAATCTTTGTCTCCTCTCAAATCATAAGAATAAAGCTAAAAACTAATCTAAAAAGCTGCAAAAAATCTAAGAGAGAGGCTCTCTAAACTAGGGTAAAAACAGGGCTTAAATAGCCCTCAAAATCGTCCAAAAACTGTGACCAAAATACCCCTGCACAGCCTGTTTTCCGCAGTTTTCGCTACAGGCAGCGCATCGCACTCGGCCGAGTGACAAAAGTCGCTCGGCCGAGTGAAAACCCTGTAATTTTTCAGTAAGTCGGGGCCTTCAGGGGTCTCTACTTCGGGGGCGGCTCGGCCGAGTGAGTTGTCGTCACTCGGCCGATGGCTTCATAGTACTCGGGCGAACGGGATTAACCACTCGGCCGAGTGGGTCTTCTGAAGTTCAGGCAGCCGAAAAACAGTAACTTGGATGTTTTGGAAGGGCGTCGTCTGGGCGCCACTCGGGCGGACGGGGACTAGTCACTCGGCCGATGTGGTCTTCGGTGCTCGGCCGAGTGCACAGGTAAATCGTGTCTGATCTGGTCGGCCGAGCAGTGTCTCGCTGGTCGGCCGAGTGGCTCCTCCACTCGGCCGAGTGGGACACAGAAAATGCCCAATCTGCTTGTTTTGACCTCCTCGTCGCTCCTGCGACGTCCGTTCTTATTCCGCTCCTCTCCAACAGCAAAATACCCCACGGGGAAGTCGTCGGTGACCGTCTAGAGTAAGCGCATCTCGAGCTCACTCCAAATCGCGCCAAATCACCTGAAATGCGACAAAAACAACAAATCGTGAAAAGCATCGCAATATCGTCGATATATCGTGAAAAACATGATTTGGGCGATCTAAATGGCATGCAAACATGCGGAAAAAGGGTGTAAAATAAGGAGTGATCACGCTGCGACGGGGGTGGTTGTCAGAGCCACCGGAAGATCCCCGGTGGTAGCCGCAGGAAGCACGGAACACGCCGGGCTGGAGGGTTCCGCATCCTCCTTCCTCTTCTTCCCTCCGTGAGGCTCCATGAGCGATGAGGGGGAGCGCTTCCGCCTTGCCCCATTTCCACTCTCGAGGACGGGAGG
This sequence comes from Scilla litardierei, assembly GCA_030789695.1. Taxonomy (NCBI): domain Eukaryota; kingdom Viridiplantae; phylum Streptophyta; class Magnoliopsida; order Asparagales; family Asparagaceae; genus Scilla; species Scilla litardierei. Next base: position 61,244,144 of record CM061136.1, read on the forward strand.
GGGCGCACCAAGGGCCGGAGGGACTGCACCGGACCCGTCATTACCCCCTGCCTCTTGGGCTGACGGGGCGGGTCCGGCCCTTACGACGCCCCCGGGGAGGAGATCGCCAGAAGAAGAGGCGGGAGGCACGGCCACCAGCTTGCCCACGGAGGGCTTGGCTCGGCGCACCTCCTCCTCAACGGTCCGTCGAGGCGCCCTTCCGGAGGTACTGCCTCGGCTCTGAGCGGCTCCACGGCGGATCAGTTCATCGACGTCACGGACGAACTCGCGGCCAGCCATCCCTGCAAGGGAAACCAAAATCAGGATGAGTCACAGGGCGATTCAAGACTGAAAAAGCGACCTACCTGGAGACCACAAGACGGCCTTCAGGAGTAGGTCGTCCAACAAAGACCAGATTGACTTCGATTCCAAAGGGAGGGACGACAGCAGCGCGGCGGCTGCCTGATGTACGTCAGAAAGGGTTAGCGGCGGGCGAGGCTGGACAGACCCGCCCCAACTTGTCAAAATCTGGGCATCCTCCAGGAAGATTACAAAGACGTAATCCGAACTCCAATCCCCCGACCAGCGGGGTAGCCCGATCAGGCATTCCCTCCTCGAGCGGGCTCGGAGTTGCAGCCATGACCCCGGGCCGACCGTCTGGATCTGATAAAAGTGGAAGAGAAGGGGGAGAGACGGCTCCAGACCGCAGGTACAGCAGAGCGTAGCGAAGCCCGTCAGTACTGCAATCGAGCAAGGGGTGAACTGGCAAAGGGGTACCATGAGATATTACATGACCTGGATGAAGAAGGGATTGAGCGGGAAACGAAGACCCAGGCGAAACATTTCGACGTAGACGACAACTTCATTGCTCCTCGGAAGGCAAATCCGCTCGTCGACGAATGGAACTCGGACATCGTACGGGAAGCAGAGATACCTTTCCCGGATCTCCGTGGCCACTGAAGGAGGGGTCATCGACGGCGTTCGGAGGACAACCGGGGGCACGTTAAGACACACGACAGCCGACGCCACGTCATCACAGGCGTAGTCTGGGAATAGCTTCCCCTTCCCCTTATCTCGGAGGGGACGACTCCCAGAGGAGGAACCTGATCCCACTGGCCAGGGCCCGCCCCGCCTAGACTCCGAAGAATCCCTCGCCCCTTGGCCAGAACCGCCTATCCTAAGAGCAGCCATAATACGAAAGCGAGAAAGGAATTACCTTTTAACTAGTTTAGAGGAAACAAGGAAGCGAAGGCGACGGGAGACTCCGAGTTGTAGAAAACCTAGAACAATGGGAAAAGCAAGAGAGAGGTGGAGATCAACGCAGCTGTGGATCTTATATACCAGACACAGGGGCGAATTCGAAGCGCTTGACAAGAACGCGTGGCAGGCCTCGCAGAACCGGTGGCGTTTCGAAATCGGCGCCAAGGGAAGTCCAATCGATCCGCATCATCATGACCTACATTTATGACCACGCCTCGACTGAAGCGCCACTCGGAACCCCAGGAGGCACAGTGGTCGAACCGAGCTAGCCAAGGCCGATCGACCCCACCGATGGCGGCTCACGAACCCCTCGGCTTCTCAACTTAAGACGACCCCGCGAACGGTGGGGAAAAGCTTGCAGCCACACGTGGCAGCATCAGAGGACCGGAGGCGCTTCGGAGCCCGCGCCTTAAAAGTATCGAACTGGCCAACTCATGATGACGACTAATAAATGAGTCGTCATCAACTGACGAGCCTGTCAAAGACGACGGAAGTCACATCAGCCGAGCTGAACTGGCCGAAGCCGATCAACCCGACCGATGGGGGCAATTGTTACGCCTATTTGACCGAGACCCGAAAGACACGAGCACAGGAACCCGACTGCTGGTTGGGAGCCCATCTACGCGCTCAGGCCCACTCGATAAGGCCCTGTAAGGGACCCCCCCGAATGTCGATCCGACCCGGCCCCGGTAACACGCCGGTCACTCGCCCACTCCTGCGATAACCGCCCCCCCCCCCCCCCCCCCCCCGGTTCCGCGACCACTAAATGGTGGTAATGGGGAGGTGCTGGCATGGCGCAGGGAGCGGCGACGGGGGGGCGGATTGAGGGGGCACGATTGAGGGGGGACGAGCGACGTGGGCTGTGAGCTCTATAAAAGGGCTAGGAGGACGACAGGACGGGGGACCGCATCCCAGGTATCTAAATCCTAAGGTACTCCATCAACGACCTAGTTCCCCCATTTTCATCTCCTTCCTCCCCCGCTCGTGCCGTGAGACGCCGTTCCGATCTCCTCACGAGTCGAACCGCCTCCGCCGAGCCTCCTTTTTCAGATCTCTGTCTGACTTAGGCATCGGAGGGGATTTGTCCGGAACCAAGGTCCGGCCCCCTGACGAGCGTTCTCGTCTACGCAGGAGGACAACTGACCCATGGGCCGAGGCTTCTCCTCCGCCCCTCACCGACCACACAACCAGCTGGACGACCGAGGCTACCCCTCGTCGTCCGATCGCCGAGGCCGAGCACGTCCGATCGAGGCCGAGCGCCTCAATCCAGGCCGAGGCTTCCCCTCGCCCTGCCAGCGACCGAGGACCCCGATTCGGCCCAACCGACGCGCCCCTCGCCGTCTTCAGCTCCGACTCACGCCTCGTCTGCACCGACTCGACACACCCGAGGGACCCAAGCGGGGCCCCTTGACCACGTTGACCGGGTTGTCCACGGTCAACGCTTTTGTAGTGAGAAAACACTCTGAAACAGGTTGGATCCTCAAATAGCAGGCACTTGCCTTTATCAGGGAGAAAAATGGGCTCAGAGGAGCCGACGGGCCTAGACGGTAGGGTTATTATTCTCAACTCCATCGCCAATCGAACAAACCAGAAGCAGAAACATGAGGAGGTGATTACCTTGCGAAGTTTGGAGAAGAGAACGTTGAAAAAGGGAACGAAGAGGAACTCGCCAACAAAGAGAGAGCAGAAACCGAATCAGGAAGCACAAAAGAGAAATCCAAACCCAAACGGTTTTATATGGAAGACAATTTCGAATCCAAGCCGTTCAAAGGGGTACGCGTGGTGACATCTCGCAGAAGGTGGCACTTCATCCCACTCCCTAAGCGCAGGAGAATTCCAACCTGGCATCACCATGATGGCCTTCATTTAAAGCGTCGCCTCGACTGACGCGCCCATCAGATCCACACGAATCACATCCCTCGGACCGCACCGCCAAAATCCGAACGGCCCGAGCGATGGGGGCAATTGATACCCTCCCAAAACGGGCTAAGACGGAATGGGCCTAGCCCATGGGCCTGGATGGGATTAGGTACCGGCCTAAAATCCCCACAAACGCCTCGAGTCATGCCGGTCCAAGACTGACGTGAAAGGAACCGCTGAACCTTGTAGGTTGAGGTAACCGCTCACCCGAATTACACCAACATTCATCACCATTCAAGAGCCCCATTACGCCCACCTTCATGGCCCATCAATAGACGATCAAAGCGGTGGGTACTTGGGGCGAGATGAAGGGACGTCGATGAGACGTGGCCAGAAAGACTCCAATAAAAGACCCGAAGATCGAAAGACGAAAATGACCTAATTCTGAATATTTTACACTCAGGTATTCTTCCTCCTACGACCTTGTCTTCCACCTTAGATTTCTCCTCCACAGCTCGGCCCAAGGATTGGTGTACCGGTCTCTCCGCGAACCGTACTCAATCGCACCGAGCACCCTTCAAATCAGATCTGACTTAGGCATCGGAGGGGACTTGGTCGGAACCAAGGTGCGACCCACCCTAACGAGCTTTCTCGTCCGTGTAGGTCAAGGAGACTTCACCCCGTCGGAGCTACCCTTCGGTGCTTCATCCACCGAAGCCAAGCGATCTCGATCATGCGCTCGTTCGTCTTTCCACTCGAGGAGTCCGTCGTTCCCCGGAAGCTATCCTTCGGAATACTGACGCACGAATCCGCGCATTCCCGACCGAGCAAACGCTTCGCTACCCGATCTCGGAGGACGCACATGTCAAAAAAGGGGTCGGCTAAAATCAAAAGGCTTTGGGGGAAGGAAAAAAGCCACGGCAAAAAAGGTTTTTTGAAGGAGAGAGTCACGCAAAAATTCTCGAAGGAGAGAAGTTCCACAAATTCTCGACAAGTTCTTTTTGTTTATTAAACTTAGAGAAGTCGCGCACAAAAGGACACTCACGCACTGAATTTCCTTTTGTTTATTAATCTTTGCTGGGCTCCCTACAGGACAAGACTCAGAGTTACATGTACTGCAAGCCCTAACAAACTGCCACAATACATGTACCCCATGGCAAACAAAGACCAAAGACCAAAGACCAAGCAATAGAGAAGTGACAGCCGAAATTTTTCTTTTGTTCCTTCATATTTGTTGCATGCAGGCAAATTAATGGAGAAGCAAACATTAAACTCATTATTTATTCCATATGCCCTTGTTTGATGCCAGTCACTTTTGCTTTCACTTTTTGCAGGCTGTGCTTTTCAAAGCACTAAAGAGAGGGAGAGACTTGCTATTATTTATGAGTGAGACTATCTGCACATCTCATTTGAGGTGTGGGATGAGACTTTAGGCCAAATTTAACAAAAAAAATCACATCATCCATCACGTCTCTTTCCATTTATTCCAAACTTTTGCCAATTTAGGCAAAAAGCCACATCCCTACCCTGCAGTCCTCCCCTTATTTATTTGCAGGGCTATCTGATACACACTAGCCTTTCTTCACATTATTTTTGGTGCACTTCCTCTTGCAGGCCATCTAGGAGAAAGGGACGCACAAAGGCCAAAGGCAAAAAAAAGGAAATACAAAAATCAAGAGGGGCCGAATTCTGTTGGCCAAGGGATCACCAGCAGCAAGTTGGCGTTGGGAGCAATTTTGCAAGCCACCGACTTCCCTCTCCAAAAGCACACGCACCAAGGACCAAGGGTCTGTCAACCGACCTCTCCCAGTTTCAAGCCACGCATCATGCTTGACTGAAACTTGCAGCCGTATTTTTTTTTGAAAGGGGGGCGCACGCAATAAACAAGACATTGCGGCTACGCAAAACAAAAAGAGCACACATCCTTCAAAGAGGTTAATTTGGTTTGTTTTTATTAATTTAATATGATGCATTTGTTTTTTTGTGTGCAGAAAACTACGGCCAACAAGTGATTAAAGGAGGAGGAGATATAAAGAAAAAGAGAGGATCAACATAACGCAAGGGCACAAAAGGAGGCTAATTGTTAGTGGAGACAAATCCAAAAGGTGGCAGTAAATTGTTTTGTAAAAGGGAACAAAACTAAATAAACTTGCACGCAACCGTGAGATATCCCTTGCACAAACTTCTTAGTGCAGTAACATTGAAAGGGAGAACGAAGCCGCAACATCAGAAAGTGCCGAGGCCGTAACCTGAGTTGCAGACGTGACATCTACATTTTGTCAGACGACAGCCAGCCTGTGCTGATTGACGAAGACGACGCCGCTACACAAACTGAGCTTTCTGAACTCTTTTTTTACTATTTTGTGTAGCAGTTTGCTAGATCTTCCTAGGCGAAACTTTACCGTTTTTGTGTACTATTTTGGGACTCGTCTGGTTGAGGCTAGACAAGAGGGTCTTGACGTGTTTGTGCAGTCAAGATACGCATTTACTAGGTTGATATGATTTTTCACTTTGTTGAGTGTGGTACAGTCTAGGTGGGGAGTTGAAACTAGGACCCTATTCTAGGTGTACAGAAGGAACTTATTAATGCTAGTACTTGCTTGGGGGTTGGACGTAGGTCGTTGATGCCATCGAACTAGGGTATATCTTTGCGTACTCTGTGATTGCCTTTTATTTACTCTGCTTGTGATTTTAACTGCATGTATTTTCTCGTGGGTTGCGCGAGAATATTTTTATAAGCCTATTCACCCCTCCTCTAGGCTAGGATCCAGATCCAACATGTTGGCGGCTGGTCAAGGGTTGGATGAGCTAACCCCCGGTTGAATAGACCACGAACCGAGGTGTTGGAGCTAGGTCTGGGCTATCTCGAAGCTACCTCCTGTTGTTGAAGTCATATAACTGTAGATGGCAGATCCGAGCTATCTACGGGCTGCCTCCAATAGTTGAAGTTGATTCCAGGCTGTCTTTGCCAAGTCAGAACAATCTCTGCCAAAAACAATATGTATTTCTATATATGATTTATTCGATTTTTTGAACATATTTTCTCGATTTTCCCTCTCTATTATGTTTCTGTTTATTATTTTTTGTTGACCCAACACTGTTGCATCTTAGTCAATAGCCCATGACCCATTATTAATTTGATTAGTGAGCACGGCTCGCTTTTTCACAACCCCAACTTTCTTATTCGCATGCAGGCCGACCCACTTCCCTCTTTGACCCTACCGGATATTGTTTCATCTCGTTTGATTGGATGGCTCTCTTTATTTTCATTTCTAGCCTTAACCCTAGACCTAACCCTTGCTGCGGATTGAGCCGTCACCCCTCTTGGCCGCTACACGTAATATCCGTCGAGGATCACTCGCATTAAATGCCCACGATTTCCTCTAACCGCGGTGGAATAAAGGACGGTGGAAGTTGACTCGAGGATCGCCAAAGGGACATCGGACTCTCCCGTTCTAGAAGGATCCCATTGTCGGGTTGGATCCTCAAATAGCAGGCACTTGCCCTTATCAGGGAGCAAAATGGGCTCAGAGGAGCCGACGGGCCTAGACGGTAGGGTTATTATTCTCAACGCCATCACCAATCGAACAAACCGGAAGCAGAAACATGATGAGGTGATTACCTTGCGAAGTTTGGAGAAGAGAACGTTGAAAAAGAGAACGAAGAGGAACTCGCCAACAAAGAGAGAGCAGAAACCGAATCAGGAAGCACAAAAGAGAAATCCAAACCCAAACGATTTTATATGGAAGACAATTTCGAATCCAAGCCGTTCAAAGGGGTACGCGTGGTGACATCTCGCAGAAGGCGGCACTTCATCCCACTCCCTAAGCGCAGGAGAATTCCAACCTGGCATCACCATGATGGCCTTCATTTAAAGCGTCGCCTCAACTGACGCGCCCATCAGATCCACACGAATCACATCCCTCGGACCGCACCGCCAAAATCCGAACGGCCCGAGAGATGGGGGCAATTGATACCCTCCCAAAACGGGCTAAGACGGAATGGGCCTAGCCCATGGGCCTGGATGGGATTAGGTACCGGCCTAAAATCCCCACAAACGCCTCGAGTCATGCCGGTCCAAGACTGACGTGAAAGGAACCGCTGAACCTTGTAGGCTGAGGTAACCGCTCACCTGAATTACACCGACCTTCATCACCATTCAAGAGCCCCATTACGCCCACCTTCATGGCCCATCAATGGACGATCAAAGCGGTGGGTACTTGGGGCGAGATGAAGGGACGTCGATGAGACGTGGCCAGAAAGACTCCAATAAAAGACCCGAAGATCGAAAGACGAAAATGACCTAATTCTGAATATTTTACACACAGGTATTCTTCCTCCTACGACCTTGTCTTCCACCTTAGATTTCTCCTCCACAGCTCGGCCCAAGGATTGGTGTACCGGTCTCTCCGCGAACCGTACTCAATCGCACTGAGCACCCTTCAAATCAGATCTAACTTAGGCATCGGAGGGGACTTGGTCGGAAACAAGGTGCGACCCACCCTAACGAGCTTTCTCGTCCGTGTAGGTCAAGGAGACTTCACCCCGTCGGAGCTACCCTTCGGTGCTTCATCCACCGAAGCCAAGCGATCTCGATCATGCGCTCGTTCGTCTTTCCACTCGAGGAGTCCGTCATTCCCCCGAAGCTATCCTTCGGAATACTGACGCACGAATCCGCGTATTCCCGACCGAGCAAACGCGTCGCTGCCCTATCTCGGAGGACGCACATGTCTCACGCAACCACGTGGACCTCCGATGTCACGCCCCGCTTCCCAAAAATATGGAGGCGAAGCGTGAGAAGGTCCGCTCAGACTTGAAGCTACAAAGCTGCAAGTCCGATAAGCGTCAATCAAATTTAAAACTGCAGGTCCTTGCAACGCGAACGGAACAAAGATAATAATAATGAAATGAGACAAAGAATAATCTCAGAATATCCATAAATATAAATTCCAACATCGCAGAAAAGCCACCAGGCTGAAATAAAAGAGAGACTAAAGGCCCAAACATGGCCAACAAAAGTACATCGTACAAAACAAGGTGACACGCACCGACAACTAACAAAAGGCCTAAAACGAAAGAAATCTCAACAAAGACTCAAAGAATAGTCACCGGTGTCCACAAAATCCTCCTGTGCAATCATGGACTCAGTCTCAGCGTCAGCAACACATCACGTACTCAGCAACGGTCTCTGGCTCAGGGTCTAACATGTGACACCCAAAGAGAAAGGGGCACATGTCAGCAAGTCTGGAAGACTTGTGCAAGTGAAACTGAATGTACAAGTAAGAGCAACCTAGCAGTTCTAGCATGATGCAATGACATGGCAGTTAAAGTATGAGTGCAGCAGGTAAAGAAAACAGCAAGTAAACTAGCATGGCATGGCAAGTGTGGCAAGACTAATAACATTTACAAGGATTTCTCTAGTCATGTTTTCATGTCATGTGCAAAGTTTACGCCTTACAGCTGAAAATGACTTTCTTTCACACTGATTGGTCGCTTAACTCCGCCCCACCCAGAGTTTACGCCCTACAACTGCAGTTGCTGATCAGGCAGACTCCCAGCTGATTGGCCGCTTAACTCTTACCCCATCCCACGTGTATCGAGCCAGGGCCTTACCCCCGAACGGTAATGCTCGCTTCTGGATCACGAGCCAGGAAGTGTTTTTCATGTTGGCATAGGGGTGCACCTAGCCCTGGACAAGCAAGTACAAGTATGTAGCGTGTGCTACGAATGCAATATTCGATGCATGGATGACATGTAAGATGCAATGCATGGCAGTTAAAAGTACGTACAGGTAAGGAAAGTAAACGTGACAGTTTAGTATGCATGAACAACAAGTTTAAAGGGTTGGATCTAGCTTCGTTGTCAAGCTAGATCAATTAGGTGACGGATCTAGTTTCGTTGTCAAACTAGATCAAGTAGGCGTCTAGCCAGCTATCATTTCACTGACTAGTCTCTTTTACGCTAGGAACAAGGAAGTGGCCTAAAAACATGGCCCTACACAAGAGTTGGCAAGTTTCACTTGCCTGCAAGTATGACGTCTGAGCACACCGTCCAATGAGTCCAAAAATCACAATTATCCTACGTGCACAAGTCCACCGGCCTAAAGTCCATATTATTAATCTTGATTAGTGAATTTAAAACATTTAAAATACTTTGAAAATACTGATTTTAGTCTTGATTAGCATGCAATTTGGTTGGGGGTCCTAGGGGTGCAAAACGTTACCTCAACACGACGCGAAAGCTACACCGGCGTCGGGTAGCGACGCCGGGGGTTGGAATAAAAGATCGCGCTCCAAGTCCAGATTCCAATTAGATTCCTCGCTGGAAATTTCAGAGCAATCGACCGGGCGACGATTCCAGATTCCAAGGCTCGCACGTGCGACGACGGGCTACGACGTGCGACGACGTCGTACGCGACGAATCCTCAAAGAGCAAGCACCTAGGTGGGGCCCACAGTAGTCCTAGGGGCCTTTGGGGGACCCACAATAACTCTGGAGAACTTGGGGAGCCCACGGAGGCAAGCGGTGCGACGGATGCGGGGTTGCGACGAGTGGCTCTCGGTCGTACACAGCCAATGCGGGGAGATCTCTCGGTCGTGCGCTGAGAATTGCGGAGCTGCGACGATTTGGGGTGTGCAGCAGCTGCGGGTGGCTGTGGTGCGAGGGTTGCTGTCGGTCAGATCGGTAGGGAGCCTCGGTCAGACGCTTGGATGCGGGGCGGGGCAGCGTTGCAACGTTGCAGCGCTTGCAACAACGGTCGGTGCGGAGCAGCGGGTCGGTCGTGCGGGGTGCGGAGCGGGGCGACGAGCGGGGCGACGGTGCGGAGCGCTGTGCTGCGATGCGGAGCGACTTGGTGCGGGCCAATCCCTTGGTCAGACCGAGGGAACGGAGCGGTGCGGAGCAGCTGCGAGCGGAGCGGCTTGGATGCGGGGCGGGGCTTCGGTCGGAGCGGGGGAACGGGGCCGTTTCCTTCGGTCGCTGCGGTGGCTGAACGTCGCAACGTTGCGACGAATCGTCGCAACGTCCAATTTCAAGTTTGGAAGAGGCTAGGGCTAATTTCTTGCGAAAATAGGTCTTCCTAGGGGTTGCTTATATAGTATAGATGGGTTGACTTGGTCTAGGGCTAAATCTAATAGGATTAGAAGTTTAAAAAGATTTAAAATTTGAAATTCAATTACTCCACTCATCCAAGGGTTTGACCTGGTCCAAATGAGCTGGAAATTGGCTCAAAAATTCTTTAAAACGTTTAAAACTCAAATAAATTTTATTTGGCCGAAAATAATTTATAAATTAATTATTAAAAATAATATAAAACTTGTTAAAAATATAAAAGTGGTCAAATAAACTCCAAAAATTATAAAATAAATATCGGGGTGATCGTGATGACGAATGTGAGCTAACTAAGAAGACGGATCTCAAATTTGACGTCGGACGACGAAACTAGAAATAGAAACGTCTCCCGTCAAAAGTGAAACTCGTCACGTCTCATCGAGTAAGTTTAAATTGTGGAAAAACGACTCGAGAAGTGTCGTTCCAAGATAGTGCCACTATTTAATACTTTCAGAGACGTTCGCAACGGCATATCACACAAAAGTGTTCACCAACAAACAAAGTCTAAAACAAACACGTGCATGGCCAAAAGCACGTGCACGAAAAACGTACAACGAAAAGTGGTCGTTACATCCTCCCCACCTTAGAATAAAGTCCGTCCTCGGGCTTTCTAATATATCTAGTCGCTCTAATAACTACCCCAATCAAGTCACATTATATTTCAAACCAGGTATAGCTATTACAAATGCTTATATACGCACTAGGTAGTCAAACATTATCACTACTAACACGCATATATATATACATTCACATACGCCATATACCTTTACCTATTATAGCCAGTCAAATTCATACATGTATTGCAATCATATGTATAAACATACATCCCTTGTATAACTACTACCTTCCTAAACACAAAACAATATTTCAGATACTCATATAAGGATAGTGTCACACTTATAAAATACAATCATTTCTCTACCTATAGGTAGCTACCTATGCACAAACATCAAGGGTATACTACCCTCTAACATTCATCCACTACCAAACATCTCAACACATATAGTCACACCATACCATTATTAAATCAAGTGCACTATATTCACCACTACTATAATTTCATAATATAGCTAGTCATTCAATTGTATTCAAATATTTCACCATACATTCACATACGTACGGCCCTATAACTGTATTTACGACACGCCACATATGCCATAGTCAACAATACCTATAACTAAGCACATACTTACCCGTGCATGGTGCACACCCATACACGCTAACTTTTCATTCACGTATTCCAATCATATTATTATATAACTAGCACACTTACACACCTAGTTTTAGCTAGTACACATACGTTCCCACAACCAGCCCTAATAAATAACTATACCACAAGACCAACCCTATAACTATATACTGGTATAGCGACCCACAATCATGTGCGTAACACAACCAGGCACAAACACTCCTATCACTATACATACATCAAACATCGCTATATTCAAACTTCAGACATACATTCAATATACTTAGAGTATACCCACTCAAGCTTGAGTGAGACTCAATACACATATCAGAATATTCTATATACGTAACACGGCATTCATACATATACCAATACCACTCCAACATATATATATATGTATATATGTATATATATATATATATCTACCAATACAACCATATGCATACCATAGGTCAATCACACTTAATATTTAGTCAGATAACACCCACATAGTTCAATCTAATTATATACCATAATAATAACATTACAGACATCAGTACCCACATATTCATAATATACTCCCTAATACATGCATACGTACTCATCGTATAGTCACTCACATGTAACACATATATATATTCACAACATAGCCTACTACCTATAATTAGTATACTAACACATCTATACGTACATAATTAAGATGTGCAATAGTCGTGTATACCTCACGGTATGCACGCATGCAACATTCCGTAAAAGCAAGCAATACCAATCAAGATTATAATTCTACTACCATATGTATATCACCTATATACTCATGTAACAAAACATAGCTACTTACGTCTAAACACAATACATACCCACATACGAGCACATACTCATACGTGCTAACATATAGGTCTCACAATAGGCCTACTTACTTAACTATACGTACACTTATTATTATCACACCTAACATACACCTAGCTTTACCAATCATTTTATTTCAACCATTACAAGTATTTCTAATTACATACACAACTTAGATAATTCAACGCTAACTCTTATATACACAGGCATCCCTAGTATAGTATAGCTATCCACACAAAAATCTATAACTACTAACACACAACAACTTCATACTATCACGAATAACTCCGAATATATATATATATATATATATATATATATATATATATATATATATATATATATATATATATATATATATATACCACACAATAGGCAAGCATCAATATACTATGGGGGTACACTCATTCAAGCCTACGTACACAACTTAGGTACGTGCACTATGACTACCTCACAAGGTCCAAGGGCCTGCTAACAATTAAGAGTTGACACAGACATTGAAGGACCCTAAGGCCTAAGCAATAAAGAGAGATCGAGAGCGTGAAGAGGGAAGGATCGATAAGCACGAGTTCGGATAGGACGAATACAAGGAGACGGCTTGGTTAGGGAAAACATTGGCTCAATGGTGATGTTTAGGTCGAGGGAAAAGGAGATGTAGTGATGCTTAAATAGGATACAAAAGATAACAGGGTGAATAGCATAAGCTAAAATACGTGGTGTTTGAAAACTGTTGTACCTCAAAAGTTAAAATCCTCGTCTGTAAAGAAATATTTGGAGGTCGATAAAACGAGTTGTTCAAAAATAAGTTTGGGGTCGAATATTCATAATAAGAGAAAATGGTCTATTGGAAAAAAAATTTATAAAAGGAAGTAAAATCATTTACACGAATATTAAGGATGTGGTTTAGAAAATTTATACGTCAGTAATTTAATATAATTTTGTCAAAAAGTTTTGGAAAGTCGAAGAATGAAATCAAGTAACGGAAAAATTTAAACTCAGGTTAAATGCTTTCAAAACTCTTTGGGCTATGGAAAATTGAGAATAATCAATTTTAAAACTACTTTTTAGAGAACCAGAGTTTGCCAGAAATGAGAAACTAATTTGCATAAGGTTCTTAATATACGAGCACAACAAGTCTGGCACGGATATAAAAATAGTTGAAAGTATGTATGGTGCACGGAAAAACAATATTAACTTAGTAGTAGATTTATCGAAATCGAATAGCAAGTCTTTAAAATCAGATCATGGAGGGTCTAAATCAGGAAGAGGTTATGAAAATAGTAATTTTGCAAAAATCTGAAGTAGCGAAAATGACGAGCAAAGCCAACTTGATGAAAACTGAAATTCCATGTGTCTTGAAAGTATATTTAAAGTAAACACGACGTAGCATTCGTATGACACAAATACGAAGGAAATTATAAATCGAATTGGGCAAAGCGAAAGTACGGTTCAGAATAAAATATATGAAGGGACGACGCATTTAACTAAGTACGAAAAACATAGGCTGGAAAAATACTATAAACTAGTATTCAAAAATTCCGACAAGCGTTTTAAAATTTTAAATCAACGAAGGAGTAGGAAATATAAGATATATATATTAAAAATTTGGACAAATTTAAACTTAGTGAAAGAGAAGATCGAAAAATACTTTCAGAAAATTCAAGACTTGTAATGGAGAGGTTCGAAAATTGACGACGATCGTCATGAGGCGATCTCGTGAATCGAGGCAAGGAAAATAGTCGGATGATCATGAATCAGGAAAATCTACGGGGAAACTCCTACAGTCGACCAACTAAAGACTAAGAACTAAGTGCTAAGACTCTCTAAGGAGCTAGACGGTAATGAAATGCGTTCAGCTTGGTCCGAAGTCGATGAACCCAAGCGAACGACTGAAGGGAATTCTAGAAGTCTAACATGGTCAGGGGTAGACAAGGACCACTAAGGCAACACCTATGACAATTAAATCAATTGCTGACAAGGGGGTCTAACTAACAGTCAGAGGCCTCTAACTAGCAAGCACAGACGTCTAACTAAGTCTTCTTACCACCTAGTGTCGTAAGAAAACGACTGGATGTTGCAATTTACTTAATGGACATTCCGTTATTATCGTTGTTTCGTTAATTCGCAATTGCAAGACGGACCTGCATGGGCCACCAACAAAACCTGTCACGCCCCGCTTCCCAAAAATATGGAGGCGAAGCGTGAGAAGGTCCGCTCAGACTTGAAGCTACAAAGCTGCAAGTCCGATAAGCGTCAATCAAATTTAAAACTGCAGGTCCTTACAACGCGAACGGAACAAAGATAATAATAATGAAATGAGACAAAGAATAATATCAGAATATCCATAAATATAAATTCCAACATCGCAGAAAAGCCACCAGGCTGAAATAAAAGAGAGACTAAAGGCCCAAACATGGCCAACAAAAGTACATCGTACAAAACAAGGTGACACGCACCGACAACTAACAAAAGGCCTAAAACGAAAGAAAGCTCAACAAAGACTCAAAGAATAGTCACCGGTGTCCACAAAATCCTCCTGTGCAATCATGGACTCAGTCTCAGCGTCAGCAACACATCACGTACTCAGCAACGGTCTCTGGCTCAGGGTCTAACATGTGACACCCAAAGAGAAAGGGGCACATGTCAGCAAGTCTGGAAGACTTGTGCAAGTGAAACTGAATGTACAAGTAAGAGCAACCTAGCAGTTCTAGCATGATGCAATGACATGACAGTTAAAGTATGAGTGCAGCAGGTAAAGAAAACAGCAAGTAAACTAGCATGGCATGGCAAGTGTGGCAAGACTAATAACATTTACAAGGATTTCTCTAGTCATGTTTTCATGTCATGTGCAAAGTTTACGCCTTACAGCTGAAAATGACTTTCTTTCACACTGATTGGTCGCTTAACTCCGCCCCACCCAGAGTTTACGCCCTACAACTGCAGTTGCTGATCAAGCAGACTCCCAGCTGATTGGCCGCTTAACTTTTACCCCATCCCACGTGTATCGAGCCAGGGCCTTACCCCCGAACGGTAATGCTCGCTTCTGGATCACGAGCCAGGAAGTGTTTTTCATGTTGGCATAGGGGTGCACCTAGCCCTGGACAAGCAAGTACAAGTATGTAGCATGTGCTACGAATGCAATATTCGATGCATGGATGACATGTAAGATGCAATGCATGGCAGTTAAAAGTGCGTACAGGTAAGGAAAGTAAACGTGACAGTTTAGTATGCATGAACAACAAGTTTAAAGGGTTGGATCTAGCTTCGTTGTCAAGCTAGATCAATTAGGTGACGGATCTAGTTTCGTTGTCAAACTAGATCAAGTAGGCGTCTAGCCAGCTATCATTTCACTGACTAGTCTCTTTTACGCTAGGAACAAGGAAGTGGCCTAAAAACATGGCCCTACACAAGAGTTGGCAAGTTTCACTTGCCTGCAAGTATGACGTCTGAGCACACCGTCCAATGAGTCCAAAAATCACAATTATCCTACGTGCACAAGTCCACCGGCCTAAAGTCCATATTATTAATCTTGATTAGTGAATTTAAAACATTTAAAATACTTTGAAAATACTGATTTTAGTCTTGATTAGCATGCAATTTGGTTGGGGGTCCTAGGGGTGCAAAACGTTACCTCAACACGACGCGAAAGCTACACCGGCGTCGGGTAGCGACGTCGGGGGTTGGAATAAAAGATCGCGCTCCAAGTCCAGATTCCAATTAGATTCCTCGCTGGAAATTTCAGAGCAATCGACCGGGCGACGATTCCAGATTCCAAGGCTCGCACGTGCGACGACGGGCTACGACGTGCGACGACGTCGTACGCGACGAATCCTCAAAGAGCAAGCACCTAGGTGGGGCCCACAGTAGTCCTAGGGGCCTTTGGGGGACCCACAATAACTCTGGAGAACTTGGGGGGCCCACGGAGGCAAGCGGTGCGACGGATGCGGGGTTGCGACGAGTGGCTCTCGGTCGTACACAGCCAATGCGGGGAGATCTCTCGGTCGTGCGCTGAGAATTGCGGAGCTGCGACGATTTGGGGTGTGCAGCGGCTGCGGGTGGCTGTGGTGCGAGGGTTGCTGTCGGTCAGATCGGTAGGGAGCCTCGGTCAGACGCTTGGATGCGGGGCGGGGCAGCGTTGCAACGTTGCAGCGCTTGCAACAACGGTCGGTGCGGAGCAGCGGGTCGGTCGTGCGGGGTGCGGAGCGGGGCGACGAGCGGGCGACGGTGCGGAGCGCTGTGCTGCGATGCGGAGCGACTTGGTGCGGGCCAATCCCTCGGTCAGACCGAGGGAACGGAGCGGTGCGGAGCAGCTGCGAGCGGAGCGGCTTGGATGTGGGGCGGGGCTTCGGTCGGAGCGGGGGAACGGGGCCGTTTCCTTCGGTCGCTGCGGTGGCTGAACGTCGCAACGTTGCGACGAATCGTCACAACGTCCAATTTCAAGTTTGGAAGAGGCTAGGGCTAATTTCTTGCGAAAATAGGTCTTCCTAGGGGTTGCTTATATAGTATAGATGGGTTGACTTGGTCTAGGGCTAAATCTAATAGGATTAGAAGTTTAAAAAGATTTAAAATTTGAAATTCAATTACTCCACTCATCCAAGGGTTTGACCTGGTCCAAATGAGCTGGAAATTGGCTCAAAAATTCTTTAAAACGTTTAAAACTCAAATAAATTTTATTTGGCCGAAAATAATTTATAAATTAATTATTAAAAATAATATAAAACTTGTTAAAAATATAAAAGTGGTCAAATAAACTCCAAAAATTATAAAATAAATATCGGGGTGATCGTGATGACGAATGTGAGCTAACTAAGAAGACGGATCTCAAATTCGACGTCGGACAACGAAACTAGAAATAGAAACGTCTCCCGTCAAAAGTGAAAATCGTCACGTCTCATCGAGTAAGTTTAAATTGTGGAAAAACGACTCGAGAAGTGTCGTTCCAAGATAGTGCCACTATTTAATACTTTCAGAGACGTTTGCAACGGCATATCACACAAAAGTGTTCACCAACAAACAAAGTCTAAAACAAACACGTGCATGGCCAAAAGCACGTGCACGAAAAACGTACAACGAAAAGTGGTCGTTACATCCGACCCTCGAGACAACCAAACTGTGTGAAGAAAACACCCCGAAACAATATTTATGCACATAGATGTGTGATACGACTATTTTACTGAAGCCCAACAGCATGGGCCCAAAGGCGCAGCCCACCGAACGAAGCCCGAAGGAACATGGAGCTGGAAACCCAACTACCGATCAGAAGCCCGTCTGCGAGATCAGGCCCGCCCGACAAAGCCCCTTAGAGGGCCCCCGAACGACGATCTAACCCGGCCCCGGAAACACACAAGTCACTCGCCCACTCCAGCGATAACCGCTCCCCCGGTCCCGCGACCACTTAATGGCGGTAATGGGGAGGTGCTGGCATGGCGCAGGGAACGGCGATAGGGAGGCGGATTGAGGGGGCATGATCGGGGGCGGACGAGGGACGTGAGTCGTGGACAATCACGACGGGAGACCTATAAAAGGACTAGAAGGACGACTGGACAAAGGACGGCATCTCAGGTAGCTAAAACCTAAGGTACTCCATCAACGACCTAGTTCCCCCATTCCATCTCCTTCCTCCCCCGCTCGCGCCGGTAGACGTCGTTCCGATCTCCTCTCGAGTCGAACCGTCTCCGCCGGGCCTCCTCTTTCAGATCACTGTCTGACTTAGGCATCGGAGGGGATTTGGCCGGAACCAAGGTCCGACCCCCCTGACGAGTGTTCTCGTCTACGCAGGAGGACATCAGATCCACGGGCCGAGGCTTCCCCTCCGCCCACGCCGCCACGCATCTCACAAGACGACCGAGGCTACTCCTCGTCGTCCGACCGACCGAGGCCGAGCACATCCGTCCAAGCAGAGTCTTCCCCTCTGCTCACGAGGCGCCGAGGCTACTCCTCGTCATCGGACCGTCCGAGGCCGGGCGTCTCACACCGGGCTGAGGCTTCCCCTCGCCCACCTTGCAGCCGAGGATCCAGATTCGGCCCGTCCGACGCGCTCCACAACATCCACAGCTCCGATTAGCGTCGTGTCTGCACAGACTCGACGCACCCGAGGGACCCAAGTCGGCCCCTTGACCACGTTGACCGGGTAGTCCACGGTCAACGCTTTTGTAGTGAGAAAACACTCTGAAACATCTGGCGCCGTCTGTGGGAACCGCACTTTCCCACGAAGAAACAAACCGCACCTGCAATGGCACGAGCCTGCAACGGAAAGAGACACATGCCCCCCATCCCGGAGGAGGGGAATGGCGCACCCAACAGCAACCTTGAGAACGCACCCGACGACAATCACCCCGCCCCCTCAACCGAAGAGACTGGCGGGTCGGAACTAGCCACGCAGGGGCAGCTCCGTGCCCTGGCCCAAGAGACCAACGCGAGCCTCCAGACGTTGGTCGCAACGGTACAGCAGCTCGTCGGCGCTGCGTCAGCCAACGGAGACGTGTTGGGCGACGGCCATCGGTGGGCGGGGGGCCCCCCGCTCTTACGGTCCGCTGTGGTCGATGACCACGGGAACCGAAGACCGAACATGGAGCGTCGGTCCACGTTGTCCGGCTCCCGTCAGGCGAGATCACGCGCCTCCTCCCCTTATCGTGAAAGGAGCCGAAGAGAAACCGAAGGCACGGGGGACGAGTCGGTGACCGCGTCGTCTCGTCGGCCACGATCACCCCACCGTAGAAGAAGCGATCGACACCACTCGAGAGACCGATCACGGTGGAGCGGGAGCTCCCGCCGGAGGAGCCGGGAACGCCGGGTTAGCCCGACCCCCAGTGTGGTGAGGGCCGTGGAGCCAGCCCCGCCGGCGCCTGTGCCCCCTCCACCACCGAACGAGCTGGAGGTAGGCGAGTGTCAGACCCCAGGGGGGCATCCACGGAGACCGGTGCCCTCTGTCGAGGAGAATAACCGACGCGTGGGTCCCCTCTCGATTCAAGATCCCGGCGCTGGGGAAGTACGACGGGATAGGAGACCCGGGAAACCACGTGATGGACTACGAGGGTGACATGTCCTTCCAAGGAGCCGACGATGACCTGCTCTGCAGGGGCTTCTATTCGACCCTCAGGGGAGCGGCGAGAACCTGGTACCGCAGCCTACCCAGCCGCTCCATCGACAGCTTCGAGGAACTCACCCAGCTGTTCTGCAAACAGTTCATGGCAGGGCGACAGGTAATGCCCGATGCTGAACACTTGTTTAACATAGTGCAGGGCCCGACCGAGCCGCTCCGACAGTTTATGCGCCGCTTCAATGCGGAACGGCTTAACGTGAACAGCCCCCCGACCTTGTCGTCCAAACGGCCCTAAAGAAAGGGCTGCGCCACAGAGGCCTGAAGAAATCTCTGCACAACGATCCCCCAAAGGACCTCCCAGGGATCATGGCGAGGGTCGAGCGCTTCATGCTGACCGAGGAGACCTTGGCCATTGAGGCAGGAAAGGCCAGACGAGGGACCAAGCGTGGCGATGGCGAGCGCCGCAGCCCCGAAGGATACCGAACCGAGAAGAGGACGAGAAACAGGCAGCGATGAGAGGGTACCAGGGACTCCACCCCAGACGCCGTCCTCGCTCAAGTACAGAAGGAAGAGCGCGCCGATCGCCCCCCACCAAAGACAAAAAGAGGGGGGAAGAGTGGGGAAAAGTACTGCAAATACCACAAGGACAATGGCCACGACACCGAAGACTGCTGGCACCTAAAGAAGGACATTGAGAAGCTGATGAGCCGAGGGCACGCAAGGAATTTAGCCGACGAGCCGGCGCACGGAGAAGGAACCTCCATGCAGCCGGACAAGGGGAAGAAGATCAACACCGTCCAAGGACCCCTCCGCATCATAGAATGAGCAGGCGAGGCCCCTCCCCCCAGTCGCAGCCTAGAACGGAGGAGATTATCTAGGTTTACATCCCTCCGTCTAGCTTTATTCCCTGTTTTCTTTCCTCCAAATGTACTAGTCCAATAGGACCCTTAAGAATACAAATGCATTCCCTTTTATCTTTTCTTCGACAGAATCAACATTTCACTAAGGGTGCACAAGAGTGAAGACCGCCGCCTCACCGGATGGGGGGGACAAAACCAGTCCCAGGACGAGGAGCTTGGCCCCCGCCGACCGACTCCTTCGCTCGTAAGTCTGGGGGGCAATCCCCCCAGCCAGCACGGACGCCGACCGGTCCTAAGCAGAGGAGCTCCGCCCTCGTCGACCGATTCATTCGCTTGTAAGTCTGGGGGCATTTCCCCCAGCCGGCTCAGACGCCGACCGGTCCTAAGCCGAGGAGCTTTGCCCTCGCCGACCGACTCCTGCGCTCGTAAGTCAAGTGGCAATTCCCCCAGCCAGCGCGGACGCCGATTGGTCTTAAGCCGAGGAGCTTTGCCCTCGCCGACCGACTCCACCGCTTGTGAGTCTGGAGGCAATTCCCCCAGCCAGCACAAACGCCGACCGGTCCTAAGCCGAGGAGCTTGGCCCTCGCCGACCGTCTCCTCCGCTCGTAAGTCTGGGGGCAATTCCCCCAGCCAGCACAAATCCCGACCGGTCCTAAGACGAGGAGCTTTGCCCTCGCCGACCGTCTCCTCCGCTCGTAAATCTGGAGGCAATTCCCCCAGCCAGCTCGGGCGCCGACCGGTCCTAGGCCGAGGACGAAGCAACAAAGCAAAATACGCGAGAAGTTCGAGTAAGTCAATTTCATTTCCAACAATTAATCAAGGTACAAAAGTGTGTCTTATTTACAGGAAATCGAAGTGGAGAAACCTTCCTACAAACAATACGCTCTCGGCGGACAACAAAGTTCGTCACCTACAGAAACTAGTGTAACACCGGCAGAGCCAAACTTGTCGACCAAGAACCCAAAGTTGCTGGCCTAAGCAAACATCCATGCAACCAGCAATTATTGGCTCCGAAGCAGGGAACCGGTAGCGAAGCCGAAGGAGATTGCGAGGTCAGGGATCCATTTCAAGTAGGCCGGGCCAAAGCGAAGCGGATGCTAAAAAATTTGAGGATAAAAACTAGGGTGGCAGGCCGGGAAGGACGACCTAGGGGGCCCGGGATCGGGAGGACGCGTCCTCATGCACCTCGCCCTGCTTGGAACGATGGGGATCGACAGGCGGAGGGGCTTGTCGGACGCGCTCCGCACAATCCCGGAAGGAAGACTGGACGACTTCGACGATCCGAGGGCCGATGAGGTCTTCATACGTACCGAAGGCCCTAAGAACCTCGAAGATCCTCTCCCCCAGGGTCCCGACGACGCCCCTCTCCACCTCCTCCGCAAACCGCTCCACCTGACGCCGATCCGACAGTTCCCTCTGAAGCTCCTCCCTCTCCAGCCGGAACGACTCCGCCGCTTCCTCAGCCGACTGCCGAGCGTCCTCCAACTTTCCCTGGAGGTCACCCACTCGTCCCTCCAGCTCGGCCACCCGGAGCTTGAGATGAGCGCGCCGAGACTCCATCTGGGCCTCCGTCATAGCTACCTCCGCCGCCCCGGCCCGCTCGTGGGCCCTCACAGAGGACTCCTCCAACTCCCTCAAACGGACGGCTCGACGCTGCAACTCGACAGCGAGCGTTGAACCCTGAAAGACGAGACATGAGCCAAGAAGAGAATGAAAGGAAGGAAAGGACTACAGGATAGCCGAACCTGTTGAAGGGTCCAGACCAAGGAGTCCGACACCTTGTCAGCGGGGATCCTCTCGAGGAGACTGCGGTCCCGGGGAAGGACGGAGCCCTCGGCAACCTGCTGGGCCAAGGCTCGGTCGACAAACACCGAACCCTCGGGGGTGACCTCGAGGGAAGCCGAGCTGCTCGCCAACAGGGTTCCGATTCCCGGTAATGTAGGCGGGGACGCTGCGACGGGGGTGGTTGTCAGGGCCACCGGGAGACCCCCGGCGGTCGCCGCCGGAGGCACAGAGCACACCGGACTGGAGGGATCCACATCTTCCTTCCTCCTTTTCCCTCCGCGAGGCTCGGCAGGCGCCGAAGGGAAACGCTTCTGCCTCACACCATCTCCACCCTCGGGGACGAGAGGGGGGACGCCAAGTGCAGGAGGGACTGCACCGGAATCGTCGTTACCCCCCGCCACTTGGGCTGGAGGGACGGATCCGGCCCTTGCGACCCCCCGGGGAGGAGATCGCCAGAAGAAGAGGCGGGAGGCGCGGCCACCACCTTGTCCACGGAGGGCTCAGCTCGTCGCACCTCCTCCTCAACGGTCCGCCGAGGCGCCCTTCCAGAGGTACTGCCCCGGCTCTGAGCGGCTCCGCGACGGATCAGCTCGTCGACATCGCGGGTGAACTCGCGACCAGCCATTCCTGCAAGGGAAACCGAAATCAGGGTAAGCCACGGGGCAATTCAGGACTGAAAAAGCGACCTACCCGGAGACCACAGGACGGCCTTCAGGAGTAGGTCGTCCAACAAAGACCAGATGGACTTCGCCTCCAAGGGGAGGGTCGACAGCAGCGCGACGGCCGCCCGATCAGCCTCAGAGAGGGCTAGCGTTGAACAAGGCCGGACCGACCCGCCCCAGCCTGTCAAAATTTGGGCACCCTCCAGGAAAACCACGAAGACGTAATCCGAGCTCCAATCCCCCGACCAGCGGGGTAGCCCGATCAGGCATTCCCTCCTCGAGCGGGCTCGGAGTTGCAGCCATGACCCTGGGCCGACCGTCTGGATCTGATAAAAGTAGAAGAAAAGGGGGAGAGACGGCTCCAGACCACGGGTACAGCAGAGCACCACGAAGCCCGTCAGTACCGCAATCGAGCAGGGGGTGAACTGGTAAAGGGGCACCATGAGATACTCCATGACCTGGATGAAGAAGGGATTGAGCGAGAAATGAAGACCCTGGCAGAACATCTCGACGTAGACGCCGACTTCATTGCTCCTCTGAAGGCAGATCCGCTCGTCGATGAAGGGAACTCGAACGTCGTACGGGTAGCAGAGATACCTTTCCCGGATCTCCGCGGCCACTAGAGGAGGAGTCCCCGACGGCGTTCGGAGGATAACCGGGGGTACATTAAGCCGCACGGCAGCCGACGCCACATCATCGCAGGCGTAGTCCGGGAAGAGCTTCCCCTTCCCTTTATCTCGGAGGAGACGGCTCCCGGAGGAGGAACTTGATCCCACAAGTCGGGGCCCGCCCCGCCTGGACTCGGGAGGATCCCTCGCCCCTTGGCCAGAACCACCTATCCTAAGAGCAGCCATAATATGAAAATGAGAAAGGAGTTACCTTTTTGTTAATTTGGAGAAGACAAGGAAACGAAGGCGGCGGAAGACTCCGAGTCGTGGAAAGCCTAGAACAGAGGGAAGAGCGAGGAGGAAGTTGGGATCAACGCAGCCGGGGATCTTATATACCAGACCCAGGGGCGAATTCGAAACGCCTGACAGGAACGCGTGGCAGGCCTCAAAGAGCCGGCGGCATTTCGAAATCGGCGCCAAAGGAAATCCAATCGATCCGCCTCATCATAACCTTCATTTATGACCACGCCTCGACTGACGCGCCACTCGGAACCCCAGGGGTCACATCGGTCGAACCGAACCGGCCAAGGCCG
>CM061136.1:61990004-62187867 GCA_030789695.1 Scilla litardierei
TCTATCCTCCTTAAAATAATTCTGTCATCGGAATTTCTCGAAACTCTAAGAAACAGATAGTTACTGTTATTAAGAAGCTCAAGAAAATAAATAATAAAATGGAAAACTTGATGAAAATTACAATTTTGAAAATAAGTTTTTAATAGCATGAAATATAATGTGATATCATAGCATCAAGAAAATAAGAGATATTACTAATAAATATTTACTATTAACATCATTATAGCTTCCGGAACTAGTCCCGAGACCCATATTATCATAATAATCATCTTGACTTTTCAATTAGCCAAAAATTAATATGGCGTTACATGAAAATGAAAGTTATTATGATCGCATCTGTTCGAACTTGGAACCTGAGGTGATAAGCTAGTAGCAAGTTAATCAATCACATCAAAAAAAGATCATAAAATTTAAAATTTTAACTTAGTCTAATGATGACTAACGGGGACAAGCCAAGTAAGTCATCAATATAGCATACAAAGACAAAAGAACTAGTCCATATGGATTCGTGCTGTTATACCTTAACCAGCCGAACACAAATGACATTAAATCCCATAAGAACCAAAGACAAGTCACCGTCCAAAACAACACAAAAAAAGTACAAGGCCAACTACTAAGGACCGTAATTATCACTATACTCATCACTACCACTCCTTGTATCAAGTTCCATAGCGCCCAAAAACAATCCAACACCGAAATCATTATCCAAATCCAAACACAAGATCGACATCCAACTTCAACACCTTCGGCCAACAGCATGCCAATTCCCATCGACAATGATACTCAATGCCAACACCAATTGTCGATATCAACAGCTCTCATCATCAATCCCAAACAAGCCAACATCCAAAAACACACTATTCCACAAATCCGAAGGAGTGGACCTACGTAGATGCCTAAGTGGGACACCAATAGAGGTAAGACCCATGGAAATGAGCTCAAAAGAAGCCCAAGAGTAGCGACTTGCCAAGATCTCAACCACACGATAATAGCGAGGGTGGCGGTGAGGAGGATCGTCGCTAAACCCAAAAATCCTAAAACAGAACCTCAGAGGGCCATCGGCGGTTGTCGATCCACGTCGTGTGGCGACTGCGAATGCTCAGCGACGTCGGGTAGCATGACAAATCTTCGAGTGAGGCCGGGGAGCTTGAGGCTAGAGGGGTTGGGCTCACGAAGGAAGAGGCACGACGAGGGGTTGGGCGTCGTCTTGGTGGAGAGGAAGCCATGGGATGGGTTGGTGATGGAAGAAAGGAGGGGTTTTAAAGGGGGCACCAAAGTCTTCAGTAGGGTAGGGTAGGTTAGGCTAGGTTAGGCAGGACCGGGACTCGAGGAAAGGATAAGGACCAAAGAGGGGGAGAGATGGTAGGCGGGAAAAATTTCAAACCATGGGAAAATCGGGTATAAGACGAAAGTAGGGGGTAGAAGAGAAATACGAGCTCAAGAAAGATGAAGAAGATGTATCAGTCTACACTTGCACGTCGTGGTTCGGCTCGTCTTAAATTCTCTAGCACAATCCTCAAATACTTCTGAGCGTACTTCGATCTGCTTCGTTGTCGAACTAGAACTTCGGATGATCGAAGAAATTTGAATGCTACCCTCCTTATAAAAGAGTATAGCCAAAGTTTAGATGAACTTAACGCAACTAGGAAGTATTCTTAGAATAATTAGGACGATTGTAAGGTCATAAGAGTGATGATGGTGGTGCAATGAATGGATGGTCACTCTAGTTGTTACCAAAGAAATGTTCTAGAATAAGATTCATCAAATTGGAAACACGAGTCCCAAGTTGATGGTTCAAAAGTTCGAAGAAGATAATAAGGATCAATGGAAATAGATCGTTGCGACTTTTATGATAAGAAGCAATTGGAAACTTCCAAATCAAGAAGTGGACATGCTACGAAGACAAATACATATAGCATGATAAAGTATGCTAGCAATGACAATAAAGGTGATGGGTGTCAAATAGACGTAAAAGGAAAAGGTTCAGATATACAAGTGATTACTGGCTCTGCAGCCTCATGGAGAATTTAGCGTTGTATTTCCAGTATCTCCTTTACGATACCCAAGCTATCGTTATTGGTGACGTCATGAGTATTTGATCGACTTGCCATACTTCAAAACAAATCGCAATGTAAGGTAGGTTAGAATAAATCTATTCTAGTTGTACACTTAGATATTAATGACATCCAAACCATTTCTTATTGTATTCGCAAAAGCAAGACCTGCATGGGCCACCACTAAAACCTGTCATGCCCCGCTTCCTATTATACTGGGAGCGAGGACACGAGCGGGTCCGCGATGTGCTTAAAACAAGGAGGAGCGCTTTTTTTTCTTTTTATCTTTTTCTTTTCTTCCTTCTTGGCTTAAACACATTAAGCGTCTGTGAAATAAGATGGCAGGATCTTGCATGCTTATAAGAAAAAGTACATATGACATATTACAATACCAAAGTGTCTGAAAGTAAAGTACAACATAGGCCTAGTATGGCCGCAATCAACAGGTACAACAATTACATTATTCAAATATATAAAAGTGTGGTTGCGAAGGGGAACGTCAGTCTTCTGTGGGTAGGTACTCCACGTAGCCTTCGAGCTCTGGCTCGGTTCCTGCAACAAAGACTTCAACGAACTCACTGTCGGTACCTGACAGACATTTTGTAAAACAATAAAGTGAAATGTCTGTCAGCGAGGTATACTCGGCAAGATGATCTCAAAACCAAAACGTTAGACATTTTAAATTACACAAAGCTAAAAAGACAAGTGATAAGGTAAATAGAAAAGAGTTATAGCAGTTTAAATATTTCCAGCAATTGCAACCTACAGCAATTTCATTATTCAATAACAATTTGCAAAGCCATCAATAATCAGTGACAATTTAGCATTTAATAAGCAAACTGTAGCAACCTGTAGAAAAAGAGGTTAGAATAATAATCAATAACAAGTCTATCCTAGTGATAAGTCCATGTCCAAGAGTACTAGAGATAACCAACATGCAGCTTCCGACGGGAGCAACTCCGAGTCTTACCCACCGTTCCGATATGTCAACGGTCAAGGATCTAACCCCCGTAATGTGTTGGAGGTAATTTAGTATGGCGCATCCAGCCACTCTGTAAAACTTGTGATCATAGACTACCCCAATCACAGGTCAAGTCAAGTGTCGTGTCAAGAGAACGCGTACTATCTTTTTATTGTTGAAATTCCATCTTTCATTATATTAAAGTTCCATCTTCCATTTATTACTCTTGAAGTTCCATCTTCCATTCAGTATTGTTGAAGTTCCATCTTCCATTCAGTCAATTCAGTCATGGTGTTCCAATAGTCCGTACAATAGTTTCACAAAAGTTCACTACTTCACGACTCGATTTAGCAATTAAACGAAAACGTAAAAAATTACTTAAATTGATGAGAGAATAAGCAAGAAATGATTTTGACGAAGCAAATAAGTATAAACTAGCTTAAAATATTTTCTAAGGCTAGTAGCTATTTTCATGATTGTTAAATAATTTTTAACAATTTTAGACAATTCAAAAACAATTTTTCAATCAAGAATTCATTTTTAAAACATATGTTCGGAGAATGGTTTAAAGCAAACCGTACATCGAATTCTTCCAACAAGATGTCAAAATGATCGTATTTACTAGTACTATAACATATATTTTTATCGTACGTCAGTGTACGTAAAAATCACAAGATACGAATTTTTAAAAGGAATTTAAAACCAGAAATCATTTTCACTACATATGTTCAAAGATTTATGTCGGGCAAACAGTACGTCAGAATTCTTTATACAAGATGTCAGAATGATCGTATTTACTATTACTATAACATATATTTTTATCGTACGTCGGTGTATGTAAAAATAACAAGCTACGAATTTTAAAAGGAATTTAACATATTAAAGTTTTGCCTTTGAAAATTCACTGTGAGAAATATACTTGCCTTTTGGCGATGAAACTAGCGCCGTTTCGACGTTTCTGATTTTCTGGGACTGGTCTCGTATTTTTTGAGGCATGTACGAATTATTATCAATTTAAATCCAATAATATCATTTAAAAATATTCGTAAATACGTATTCAAATACGCATTAAATACGTTCTAAATACGGTTTGTTTTTGTAAAAAGATTTCGATCTCACCCCTTAAATACTAGACAAAGCAACGAGGGGGTCTTTGTGCTCGCCGGCGGGGCTTGGGGGCGACGGACGGCGGGGTGCATCTGTGCGGTGTCAGCAGCGGCAGTCGGCATCGAAAGTGAGGGAGGCGGGCTTCGGCGCTCGGGAATGATGGGGATGGAAGCGGTGCTGGGTAAGTGGCTGTCGGAGCAGGGGACAACGGCAATGCGTGCTTCGGGCGGCGGTGCGGGAGCTGAGCTCATCGAAGGGCGGTGGCCTCGCGTCGTCGAGGCGGTGCAGTCGGAGGTGGGAGGGGGGAGAGGGATCGAACGACGGGTGGAGCGCGGGTGTTGCTGGAGAGCGGGGGGAGATCGGAGAGGGGACGGGTTCGGCCTGGGATCTCGGCGGTATACGACAGCGGCGGTGCGTCGCCGTGGAGGAGAGGGAGTGGGTGAACGTGAGTGAGAGTGGGGGGGGGGGGGAGAGAGAGAGAGAGAGAGAGAGAGAGAGAGAGAGAGAGAGAGAGAGAGAGCTCAGGTGAAATGGGTTCGGGTGCGTTGAGTTGCCTGGGTTTGGTTATTTGTGAGGGAGAATAGAGATTAGTTGAGGGTTTAAATAGGGTTATGATAATTAGTATAATAAAGGTGCATTAACTATTTAGTCAAAATGGCCATTAATACAAAGTTGCTTTTGACTAACTTTAGAATTCATATACCACATGGGCTGCCATGTATCTTGTTTTGGTGTTATCTGTTGACATATGTGGGTAATTAGAATGATAATTATGGTAATGTAAAACAGTAATTAGTGAAATTACAATTTTGCCCCTAAAGTCAAACGACTCCGAAAAATTACAAAAATATAGCCACGGGTTCGTATCACCACGAGGATCGGGACTACAAGATCCATTTTGTAGTTTGAGCTACAGAGATACAAGTTTTGGGCCAAAACGTTTAGGATGCGGGTTGTGGGTTCTCTATTGATTTGACTTCAGAAAATTACGAAATTAATGTGGGGAGCACTAAATGATCTTAGAAGCTTATGGTAGAAGTTTGAAATCTTTTTGATAACGTTTACATAGAAAAATAATTGTTGCGGCTGTAACATTAATAATTGAGTTTAAATAATTTTAAAAATCATTTAGGGATTTAGGATGGCACTCGTATACCCTAAAATAGGATATAACTATATTTGTTTTACAAAATATTTTTTTTATAAATTATTTAGAAACTATTCTGATTTAAAACTCTTGATCAATCACTACAAAATACTTTTAAATTAAGAAAATACATAGAAAAAGTGTATTGCTGAATACGGGTCATCACAACAGTGCCATGGATGGACATCTGCAGAAAACATCACTCAGAAATGGCCAAATTGCAAGTCAAAAGACGAATGGTGAACGACATACCTGATATTTGCTTTCCATAAAGAAGTTAGCCACCCTTTCGATGTCCAACCCTTGAAGGAGCGCCAAATCCCGAGGGAGAATGGAGTTCTCCACCAGCCGAGACGTCGTCCCAAAGTCTGATAGGGCCGACTCCTCCCTCACGATGATGAAGGGAGGCTGTTAAGGTTCACCTCAAACGGGTCCTGAGGAGTGAGACGAGAGCTGTTTGAGCAGTAGAACTGGATCAAACTCCGAGGGGATCGGGCCGACCAAGGGAGAAGTTGATTCGATACCACCCCATGGCCATTTGTCTAAAAGAGGAGCCACGGGGGTCTCAGTTGTCCCCTGAGAATCGAGAGGGGCCACCTCCCGACCTTTTGCTATGGGTGAAGGTGCAGGGTTTGCCTCCACAAGTCGACTCCTTTTTTCCGACTCCTCCTCTTCGTAGGAGGATGGCCCCCATTTCTTACTGACAGTTTCGGTGGGCTCAAGAACCTCAACGGTGTCGGCATCTTCCACCACCGACGGCTCCAAAACAACGATGGAGGCAAGGGATGGAACAGAGAGAATGATAGCTCGACTTGGGGCCTCTTTCGAATAGGCACAAACGGATGACCTTGAGGTCTGCCTGACCTCACCCCCTCCCCCTCGAAGGAAGAGCTCTGACTAATGGGAATGCTCCTTTTCTTCTTGCGTTGCTCTCTCCAAACTTGACCCATTTCCGTGTGCACGTTTCTATGAGCTCCGTTAGTCATATCTACAAACAACGGATATAATTATCTTGAGTGGATACGATAAAGACACAGAAGTGGTATATATTACCCGGACTCCACAAAACGGTCTTTAGTGTAAAGACCCTGGCTATGAGAAAACCACTAGAAGGGGGGTTGAATAGAGTTTATAAAATTTAAATGATAGTTATACCAATTTAAATTCCTAACCTACAATAAATGCGGAATTATAAATAAACCCAAAATGAAACAATGCTAACACAAAGTATGTTTCAAAGGTTTGGATTACTCAAGTCAACTCCCGACTTGTTCTCGGTAATCCTACGTCCCTTCCACCCGGATACCTCCAGATACTCAAGTTAGAACCCTAACTTGAGGTTTCCTTTAAACCCACTTGTAGCAACCCTACAAGTGTAATCGAAACACAATCGATGTCTTTGACTCCCACAAATTGGGATCAAGCAAACCACTCTCACAAACCGAGAGTAAAACTAATATCGAAAGATATGAAATAATGAAATAGCAACACTAACAGTCACATATGCCTTGAAGTAGAACTTGAAGGAGCAAGTGTGTTGTGTGTTGAAGTATCTTCTAAGAAGATAGAAATCCCTTTTTCTTGTCACCACCAATTGCCTAGTGGATATCACTTTGATTCTAAGTTGGAGAGTAAGAGAGAATGAGATTGGAAATCTAATGCTTATGGATTTGAGAGCTTTGAAAACTTGAAGATAAAAGCTTAGGCTTTTCAAGAGATGATCAAGAAGTCCTCAATGGAACAGTAGAAGCTCTCTTTATAGGTTCTCTAAAACCCTCAAACAGATTTCTCAAAAACCCCTTTGAAATCCGTGGGGAAACAGCCAACAGATAGAATTTACACAATGGACAGTCGACTGGCTGGTGAAGAAACCACAGGCGACTGCTGCACTGTGTTAGAGGGTCTGTGAGAATTCAAACGATAACTTACCACGTAGAACAGTCGACTGATGAAGGTCTGACAGGCACCTGTAAACATAACAAGCGACTGAGAAACCTTCTACAGGCAATTGAGCGAAACATGAGTAAGTTGAGAAAACTTAGGAAGTTTTGGAAAGACGGGACATGCGATTGATGTGGTATCCACATACATCTGTGCCATGGACAATCGACTGTAAAACCAACATCAGTCGTCTGACCATAATAAGTGAAACTTTCCAGAGAGCAGAGTGGTAGGGAAAGAATTGACAGGCGACTGTTGAAGTATTCGCAGGCGCCTGTGCCTTGGGCAGGTGACTGTGAGTTCAACATCAGTCGTCTGGCAGCAGCTGGTGAAACTTACCAAAATTACAGAGAGTTAGAACAAGAATCGACAGGTGACTGTTGAAGCATACACAGATGCCTGTACCAATGGACAGGCGGCTGTGAATCCAACATCAATCATCTAACAGAAGAAAAACAAGTTAAAGATCTTTGGGCAAGAGAGACAAGCGACTGACTAACAAGTTACATGCGCCTGTAATTGGACAGTCGCCTGTACTTTGTACAACAGTCGTTGATGAACGTTATAGCTAAATTCCTAAAACACAATAAATAAAGTATGTAAAAAACAGACGACTGTATAACAAATCACATGTGACTTTTTGGAGACAGGTGCCTGTAAATCGTTCAGCCGTCGCTCGTTGAAAGTCCAAAGTGCACATGCTTGAGTATTATGAATTAGAGGCCAAGGAAATGTGATCTAATGATTTCCTAGGACAGAAATTAAGATAAGTGTATGCTCCAAACATAGTTCTACTTCTAAGCTACATACTAGAAGAGAATAAAAAAATTTAATCTTGTATTAGCATCTCTTCTTTCCATAGAATGAGTTTGAAGTCTTCTAGGAGCTTAATTCATCATCTTTGATCATCCAATCCACTTTTCATGCTTTGATTGATCCTTGAGTGACATCCATTACTAATTGATATTCATGATATGCTTAGGCAATGGATTAACTGTAAGTAGGAGATTAGTCACAAGTATTTATGTTTGCTCATCATCAACACCAAGTAGGTTGAAGTCCAATACTCAACATTTAGTCGATGACCATCCAAAAGATACGAAGTCGACCTCTCTCGCCACGACTGACTTAGAAGGAGTTTGGCCGCCTCGACCTCGCCTGATGTTAACTTAGCCTCGACCTCTTCCGATGCTAGCTTGGACTCCTTAGCGAGGTCAGGACTCAGAGAACTCCACCCATTGAGCATCGGTCCAAGTCGGGGAGAACGTCAAACACGAAAGTATCTTCCAAGCCGGGATCAGAAAGCGGGAGATCGTATATGAACCTCTTTTTCGGGCGAGCGACGATGTGATACCACACCTTGCGGGGATCGACTATTATTCGGAAGAAGTACATAAACAACCAAATGGATGGTCGAACCCCACAGAGCTCACAAAGGATGGTGAAACAGACCAGGGGAGAAATGGCTTGGGGTGCAAGTTGACAAAGAGAAAGCCCCAAAGAGCATATGACCTCTGTGATGAAGGGATGAAGACAAAAATGAAGCCCAAGACGAAAAGCTTTGGGGTATACTCCAATCTCATTCTTTCGAGGGAAGCAAACTCTCTCGTTAGGCCCGGACAATCTAATCCTATAAGGAAGATAAAGGCAATCCGACCAAGCCCCAACGACCAGATCGAGGAAAAACTCGGGCACCATCTCCAAAATCACTTTGGAGACCTCTGAGCTCGGATCCCTCCGACGAATGGGAGGATCTGGTTCCATGCGAACCCCTTTCCATTAACCAGGAACTTCCTTGCATTGAGGACGATGAAAGCACACCATAAGCTCTTCGTAAGATGGATCCTGTATCCTAACCGGTGGAAACATGCCTAAAATGGATCTAGAGAGGAGTCAAGATCGGTTAGGGAAGGTACCTTAGCAGGATCAAGTAAACTCCGAAGGAAGCAACGAAGGAATCAAGCTTTCGAAATGAAAATAAAGGCGGATCAAGAAAGTCTCTTTCTTCCCAACCCTTTCTTTTATTTGGAGGAGCTTAACCAACTGATGGCTGATGAGCGACACGTGTCTGAGACCGGCCTCAAGGAGAGACGAGGATCGATCCAGAAACGAAAGGTTTTTGGCGTTACAAATCAAATCAAACATTTCAAAGACTGTGCGCATTTAAGGTGAATACACATTATGCGGTCTCAATCAGCATAGTTTCCTAAGACACAAATGATGGGGGGACATTGTTAGTGCGCGGGTACAGATCACGAAACTGTGTCAAGATATCCGACCCATATACGGCCTGTAACCCGAAACCCGTCTTTAAGGCAGAGTAATACCCAGTCAAGCAAACGGCTCACTCGATCGTTAAGCTCCCACTGATACTCAGGGGGGAGTTAATGAGACCGAGTAAAATGAGTAGCCGTTATGACCAATCCCAGAGAAGATCCCACCCGAATCAATGAGGGACGGTTACTCACAATCATCAAAGAAATGCCTACTAATACCTGAAAAGACAATGGTAAAAAGGTTCCAACTCCCAAGGTACGAGATTTAATACTATACCCTATATTTTCCATCTTAGATTTCTTTCATAAAAAGAGCTTGCGACGTCAGATCTGAGACGAATCTCTGTGGGATGATCTCAGCTGCTCCAAGCTCACTCTCTTCCTTAAGGTCCATTCTAACTTAAGTATCAGAGGGATTTGAGTCGGGACCCAGATCCGACCCCCCCTGACGCTTCCTTGTGGTGCAGATCTACGATTCTCAATCATATGCGAGGGTCGCTCCTGAGTTTCTCGGCCTCGATCGATTGGTATACAGACCGCTCGAGGGTCGATCGAGCATCGCAAGTCAACCATCATCCATCAACGACCCTGGTTCTTCCAACCTAGGGTCCCACTCAACCGGCTGACGAGGCTCTGACTCAGCAGGAAGGGTCCTGTCAGCAACACAATTGTTTCAGCAACACAATTGTTTCAGTCATTTTTGGCCTTAACAAAGATTAACTGAGAAAACACAATGTGTCTTTTTGGTATGAGTCCATGAATATATTTTCTAATGCCATGCCATGCCATTATTGATAAGGTGGTGTGCCCTTTTGCTTGCAGAGGTCTATTTGTTACATATCGGATTGATTGGCCAATAGTGACTTGGTGCCCCTTTTTTATTTGGGGCTTCCATTGGGGGCAAAAAGACATCTAAGAAACACACAAATTATGGAGGAAGAGAAAAGCATATTGATCTTATTCAAATGATTTTTTCAATGTTTACCATCCAAAAACATAAACACTAATGTATTACTGCCCAATGTGGATTATCTTTATAGATACTTGTATTGGAAGTATGTATATGGTTGTTAGAAATACTAGCTCATGTATGTATGTAGTTAGGGTGGATTCACAACCTTGATTCTGACATACTGAACGATTCCTATCTACTAGGAGTTATTCTCAACTGTGGAAGTGTTTTTTGTTCACTGTTCTTAAGCCGTATTTTGTGAATGAATTAGATGAATGGCATGTCTTGTCAGCTTAAATGAGTGTATATTTTCTCCATGGTTAGTCTTTTGTTGAAGAATGCAATGTGCGGATACAACAATGTGAGAAGCAATCAAATAACATTCTATTACATTCATCTCTCCTGCCATTTTATTGCACGGGCTTATTCCTTTCATTTTCATTTTAGGTAGAAAATTTTTAAAAATTATAATTTTATATAAAACAATATTTTAGATAACTTGTTAAAACTGAAGAGTGTGCCTGCTCCTAGAAAATTAAGGTCCTAAAATTTTAAATATGGGCAGTACAATAGGTCATGCTCGGCTCACATCAAAATAAATAGTTTTAGTCCATACCTCATTTGATTTCGGCCCAAGGCCAATATCTTTTATTGAGTTACTAAACAGGTCCCAGACAAGCTATTGTCCCCAATCTTCACCCTTTTCTTCCAGAGGATCCCGATGATATTCCAATGACAAATTTCTTTGCAAGATAGATAGGATATCACGGTCTGAATTTTTTTACAAGAATATTGGAAAAAATTTCGTAATTTTTTCGATAATTTTTCTAACATAATTTTCTCTCCATTCTCTTCTTTTTTACTTCTCTTTATTTTTCTTTTCTTTTAGCCCGCACACCAAAAGCCCATTCTTCGGCCCATCCTCTCTTTTTGTTCTTTTACTTCTTATTCCATTTTCCACACTAAAAAGAAAGCCCGCAAGCCAATTCTTTTCTTCATTTCAAAACTAAACCCAAGCCCAAACTCCCCAACTCAAGCCCATACCCAATAAACCTAACCCCTACTCTCCTCCAGCCGCAACATTAACTCCCCTAACACCGCTCTTTCTCTCGTCCCTCTCCCACAACCACCCATGGGGCGTGAAATCCGTCGCCTCACCCCTCTTCCCCGCGCGTGGCAGAATACTCAATGCCGTCGATCTCCGCTACCGATCGGGTATTTGGAAACCATAGCCTTCTCAAATCCGAGGTCTGCCGAAATCCATAGTTTTGTTCTAAATTCATGTCTGATAATTCTTTCTGATCGCTTTTGAATTTGATCTGAGTTATTGCAGGGCTTGAGGAATTTTCGACCAGGGTGAGATCTGGCAATTCGAATGTTAAGGTAAAGCGGTTTCCATTTTGATAAACACCAGCAACCAGCAACCCCCCCAGGGGGGCGAAAATTTTGCTTTTTAGGCGATATTTATTATTGAAAATGACTTCTTAATTG
Organism: Scilla litardierei; assembly: GCA_030789695.1. Taxonomy (NCBI): domain Eukaryota; kingdom Viridiplantae; phylum Streptophyta; class Magnoliopsida; order Asparagales; family Asparagaceae; genus Scilla; species Scilla litardierei. Next base: position 62,001,934 of record CM061136.1, read on the forward strand.
TGTTACTTTTCTGATGGGGAAGGTCTGAATGCATAAAGTTTAAAATTTTGGGGTTTTAGGTATTGGTCCCATAAATTATGTTTACTTTGAAAAGAATCTCCACATCATGACTTGCATACAATTAGGATTGGCAAATAGGTCGGGCATTGTCGGGTCAACCAGTTTACCACGGACCGTGCCTCGCCCGTTTAATTGCAGGTCAGGAGACTGTTATCCATACCCGACTCACAAACTTGCGACCCATGGGTTACTTGTTTGACCCCATGAGCTTTAATTTTATTCTTAAATCAAAATTAAAATTTATCCACCACCAATCAAAATCCCACTCACATACTCTCAAGTAGGGGTGGGCATCCGAATATTCGGATCGGATTATGTCTCAATCCACCATCCGAACCGATTGAATTGGATAATGAAAAATCGGATCCGCATCCACTAACAAAAAAGTTAATCTAAAAATTCGGATGATTAGAATTTTGGATCGGATACGATTCGGATCGGATTAATATTATCTTTATTGATCTTAATATTTAGTCTTGTGCTCATTTCTAACTCATACAGTGAATCGCTAGCTGCTACAAGCCTACAAGCCTACTCTACAAAGCTAAAAAATCAATGAATCATAATATGATAATATCATATTCCTTCTAGCTGCTACAAGCCTACTATAAGGCTACAACAGAGCTCAAATTTTAAATTTATAGGTATGCCAGTATGTGTACCTGCGGAATGAGGATTGCTATTTGCTAGCCTTGAGTCCTTGACTGAGCATTCAAATTAAAATCAAATCCAATTACTTTGCTTGCTGACAATCTTCAATTCTTCATGCGTAAAAGCTTTGTTGCTTGGCAAATGGCAATGGCCCAAGTTCATGTTGAGACGAGGAGAGCATGCTTTATTTGTACTGTTGTACAGTACACGAATGAAAACTGAACAGACGTGAGTAAAGAGAGAGACAAGGAGGCACTGCACTGCATGGGTCGAGGGAACCAGATGGGACTGATTGGGGGATGCAATTGAGTCTGTTAGTCTTCTTAACCAATAGCCATGATGCATTGATTCAGGGGCTTTTAGGTAGTAGTGAAAAACAATCGGATCGGATTACGAATCGGATATTCGGATGAACTTAGACAATAACACAATCCACTCAACACCTAATCGGATCGGATCACATTCTGTCGGATGAAAACTAAAATCCGAATCCAAATCAGTTTCAAAAGGATCGGTCGGATCTGCTTATTAATAACAAGTCACTTTCATCGGATCGGATATCCGATCTACTTTTTCGGATCGGATCGGGTGGATTCAATCGTTTAATCGGATCTTTGTCCACCCTTACTCTCAAGAGTCAGCTAAAAGATTTAATCTGAATCCATCCATTTATTCACACACACATACACTCTCAATTTTGAGAACAATCCGTTAGAAAATTTCACTCATAATATAAAAACGTAAACGTATTCAATTAGAGCTACCCATTAAAAAGATTCACACAAACAAAAATTAGCTACTAATGTGTATGTGGTTGTATTGTGCATAAACGGAGTGAAATGGGTGCAAACAGATCAATGTGTCCCCCTAGTATCCTGCCCGTTCAGTAAATGGGTTCAGTAAATGGGTTGGCGGGCTTGGGTCATAAACATGGTAAACTTGTATATGCTTAATCCAAACCCATTTATAACGTGTCGTGTACTGGTCAGGGTAGTAGTTAATGTTTAAATTACCACCCATACAGACATGCCCCTTCAATCATACAAGCTGTTTGAAAATTGCCCTCTAGTTAACCTGAGCTAACCAGTAGCAGAAAATTATTTTTAAACTAACTGGATTATATCTTTGACTGTTATACCCTGGCCTCTTCCCAAATTCTTTCTTACGTTGTTTTCTTACTCCCACTTTAAAAATGCCGAAAAACACAGCAACTCTCATGCATTGGCCTCATGTGTGTTTTTATTTTACTTTCTTTTGTCACAACATGAATCTTTGATGGCAAACAGTAAGAGGGAAAAAAATGAGAAAAATCTCAAGAAAAGCACCAAATGAATTAAATATTGACACAAAGAATAGAAAAAATGGAGAGAAGTTATGTGCTTTTTAAGAAATTGGATAATGTTATTGGAGAAGGTGCATTGTAAAAAGAGCTAGAAAGTTCTATCAAGAGAGCTTGAGATTTATGGAGGTGATTAGGCCTCAAAGTGCTGGTTTTATTTTTTCTAAGAGTAAGTTTGGTTCTATGTAGTTGGAGAAGCATGTAACTTCAACAACATGAAGAAATAAAGCTTGACATTTGGTTTTTGGAGTTGCAACACTATTTTTTGAGACAAAGACAAATGGATACTGACATTTGGTATTGGAACCATGCTCAAAATGAGTGTCGCTTTAACAACAATTGTTGAAATACAAGAACTAGGTGTTAATGAGTAATCATAATTAAAAAGCCTCTCTTTTTAACACATCAATACTTGTAAAAATTAAGTACCTTAATTCGAAATAAATATTAAGTATCCTTTTTTCAACTGCAACAAGGCAAACACTGGAAAACACATTTTAATAAGCATATATTTGCAAAATCACAACTTGTCAACACCAACATATTCCAACATTAAGAGTTATTACTTGTAGTTAGAACATTAGTGAAGATGCAAACTAAAGAACCAAACACTAAAAAATGAGAAAGACACAAGGAGCTTACAAGGAGAGGGCTATAGAGTGTGGTTTTACTAGAATAATTATTAATGTATTAATTGGCACTAGGCAAAATTGGTCATCAAAGCCACCGTCTAATGCATCGTTGCCTACCGTCTAGTGCATCGTTGCCTAAGCTCCGCCTAGGCATGAGAAAAATTGAAAATAGAGTAGGGATAAAAAAGAGAATAAGCAATAATTCAGGGAGTGACTCACTGTCATTGATTCTTTATTTGTCATCACCTTCGATGCCTTTGCTTGTTATTGGTTCTTGTACTCCTTGGTTGCCATCACCCTTTGTTTGGTTGGGCCTGCATCTAAGTAAATTTGCATGTCTTAACTAAATTTGAAGCAATGGTGACAATAATGAGTGGTGACATCGAATGCCACGATTGACGGATTGATGATGGTGCATACATCTCTCCTATTTTTTACTCCTAAAATCAATCAATAATGGCACATAACAGAAGTAGGCACTGGCCAGTCCAACATGGCCTCTATCTTTGCCCTGTCCATCGCTACTCCCTTCACTGCCACCACGTGCCCAAGGTACTCTATCTGCAGCTGGCCAAAGCTAAACTTCTTCCGGTTTGCATACAACTGTTGCGCCCCCAACTCCCGTAAGACAGTCTCCAAATGCCCCCACAATATCCTCCATGGTCCTGCTGTAAACTAAGATGTCGTCGAAGAAAACCAAGACGAACTTCCTCAAGTACGGTCGAAATACCTCGTTCATCAAGGCCTGGAAGGTGGAGGGAGCATTCGTCAAGCCAAAAGGCATGATGAGAAACTCGTAGTGCCCCTCATATGTGCGGAACGCCGTCTTCGGCACGTCTTCGGGCCTCATCAGAATCTGGTGATAACCCGCCTTCAAGTCGATCTTCGAGAACACAACTGCACCATGCAGATCATCTAGCAGCTCGTCGATCATGGGAATGGAAAATATGTCAGCCACAGTCTCCTTGTTCAGTGCCCGGTAGTCGACGCATAACCGCCAACTCCCGTCCTTCTTCACTAACAGCACTGGTGAAGAGAAAGGACTCACACTAGGCTGGATCACTCCCGCCTGCAACATCTCCCCGACCATCCTCTCAATCTCGTCCTTCTGCACATGAGGATATCGGTATGGTCGCACACTCACTGGTGCTGTGCCCTCTCTCAAGACGATCGCATGCTCATGTCCCCTCACCGGTGGTAGCCCTTGTGGGTCCTGAAAGACCTCCTGAAATCGCTCCAGCATCTGCTCAACCACCTCAGGAACCTCTGCCGGCTGCTCCTGCTCAACTCCAAGGGCACGACACTCCACTAAGTACCCCTCCCCCTCCCTCTGTAAAGCCCGAGTAATGGCCTTAAAGGCCACCAACGAAAAGCATAGGGTGGGGTCTCCTGTAAGTACCACTGTGCAGTCACCCTCCTCAAACTCCATCCTGAGACGTTTCCAATTCACCCGCATATCCCCCAGCTTCTTCAGCCACTGCACACCCAGAATGATATCAACATTACACAACTCCAGGGGTAAAAAATCCTCCATAATCTGCACTCCCTGCAAGGTCAGACACAACCCCTTGCAGAGCCCCTTGCTCTCCTCCATCTTCCCAGTCCCCAGCAAAACAGTAAACTTCTCCATGGTGCTCAACTGCAGCCCATGACGCTCCATCACTCGGCTAGAGATGAAATTGTGGGCGGCCCCACTGTCTATCAGCACTGTCACCCCCATATCATCCATTCGCCCTGACAACTTCATGGTGTGGTTCGGTGTGAACCCCACCACGGAGTTCAGGGAGACCTCCGCGAAGTATAGGTGAGACTTCTCCTCCACCTTGAATGGCACCACCCTGGGCTCCTCCTCGTCATCCCGATAGTCCTCCTCATCTGGCACCATGGAAATCTGTAGCAGGCGGCTCGCACATCTGTGGCCAGGGGTGAACTTCTCAACGCAACAGAAACACAACCCCTTGGCATGCCTCTCCCTCACCTCCGCCTCCATCATTCGTCGCCCAAGAGTAGCGAGGCGAGTCTCTCCCCTACCCTCTGGTGCTACCGCCGCTGGCGTGGGCCGGGGATTTTGGGTCCCCCAGGTCCCACGTATCCTCCTTTCCTCCGTATGTTTCTCCTCCGCCTTCTGCACGAGGTGAATCAGGTCATCCAAGCCCCCCGGGCTCTGCATCCTCAGCTTAGCTCGAATGGAGGGCTTGAGCCCCCCCATGAAGTTACCCATGAGCGCCTCCTCAGTGACCCCAGGCACTCGGCCCGACAGTAGCTCGAACCTCCTGACAAAGTCCTGCATCGTCCCTTCCTGCCTGAGTACCATGAGCTGCTCGTAAAAGTCTCCCCCGGTGTCTCCTGGAATCGGTCCATCAAGTAGGCTGTTAGATCCGCCCACGAGGAAAAGGGACTGCGTTCGACCTTCCACCGGTAACACGCCAAGGCCTCTCCCTCAAAATAGATGCCCACCGCCTTCTGGACCTCCTCCTCAGCAAAACCCATCGTCTAGAAGTACCTCTCCGCTCTGTAGATCCACCCATCTAGGTCGCTTCCCTCAAATACGGGCATCTTCAGCTTCTTCAGCCGCCTATCAGCATGAAACTCTGCTTCCCCTCGCCTCTCCTGGTCCCAATGCCTATCTATGTGGTTCCGAAGGGGATCATAGTCCTCATCTGCATACTCGTCCTCAGGCTAAAAAGGCCTACCGTCTGGTCCATGGGGTCCTCCAAAAGCGACAGCAGCTGGTCGCTGCCCTCCTCAACCACCGAAATGGCCCTCCGGTCCCGTCCTCGCCTCGGAAAAACCCCAGCGCCCTCCCGAAGACCTCCTCCTGCTGGACGCCCCCTGTCGACAGCCCCTAGGGCTTCATCCACTAGCGCCGGGACCCCCAGAGGCCAAGCGGGGTCCCGCCCACCCCGCCCGCCTGGGCACGGCCCCCCAGCGCTCATTCGGGGGCCGTGCGGGGTCTCTGCCATTGCGGCAGGGCCCCGTCGCCCCCGTGCTGGCCTCGCGGCCCCCCTGGGGGGTTCGCTAGGCCTGGCCGACCCCCTGGGGGGTTCGCTGGGTCTGGGCGACCCTTCGAGAGGGTTCCCATGCCCCGTTGCCCCCCGCGCGTGCTTTCGCCCATTCCCCTTTCGTCGCTGTCGCCCGGTTTCATCGATACGACGATTTTCGAGGTCCCGGCCGTTGTAAACTGCGCCGTCACCCTTGCATCTCACACCCTCAACTCCTGAACTTCGGAATCCGAGTCATCTTCCTCCTCCATCCATGATTTCTTCCCATTTCCCTTAACTAGGGTTTGCAAAATCTCCAAGGTTTTTTGTTGATTTGCTTCACTTTTTGCATGCTTCTCTTCTTGGGCTCGGTTGTTTTCCTCCATCCTCTTCTCAAGTCGATCGCTCATCGCTTCCATCATGGTTCTGATCTCCTTGGTGATTTCTTCATGTAGGGCTTGAAGTTTCTCCTCAATGGTGGCTCTCGTGCCTTGCGCCATTAGATCTTATGTGCTCTGATATCAATTGATACGATCCGCTTGGATCGATCACGCAAATCAATTTAAAGGTGGAAAACTTAAAAAGCAAGGAATATTTTTAGGGTTTTAGATTAAGAGAACAATGGAAACCAAGGGATAAAAGCCTCTTTCGAGAGGAGACTTGCTCTCCGAGCTTTTGATTGAACGGAACAAAAGCCTAAATATCCTTCACTAAGGATGCTCAAGAGTTTCTCAACAATCTAAGCATAAGCAAATACAATGGTGGCTAGCCCTAATAAAGAGAATGAGGGGATTTACTAATTTGTCCTAGAACGACCAAAATACCCCTAAGGCAAATAATCACTAATTAACGCCTCCATGTCTCCTCCTGCGCACGTAAGTAATCATGGGCGGTCCCTCCCTGTCCACCGCACGTGGTGCTGTCTCCTTGGAGCGTGTGGCGGCCGAAGATGCGACATGGTTTGAATCACATACCCTCTCCAAAGTTAACTTTGTAACCTTTGTCACAAAGTTGACTAATAGAGATAAGGTTATGACATAAACCACTAACTAAATATACATTTGTAATGAGTGGTTTGGAAGGATTTCCGACTTTACCTACTCCAATGATGGTTCCCTTTTGATTAACCTCTAAAAGTGATCGTTGCACCATTCTTGATACTGATCATTTCGGAGAGTAGTGCTGGATCTCCCGTCATGTGTTTGGAGCAACCATTGTCGAGTATCCATCCTTTCCTTTTAGAGCAAATATGACGTTTATTGCTCTCTTTCTTCTTTTTGGGTACCTACATGATATACCATAAGCTTATGATACCCAATTTTTGTTGGGTCCAAGGAGATTAGCCATTTGGAAGCCAAGTCCAAGTGGACTTCCGCTTCCCAACATAATTACCACTATTAATAATATCATGAAAATATGAATCAACATAGGCATTCCTATCATTTAAGCTAGTGTTCTTAGGACCCAAATAGTGTATGTTTTGGGAGTCCTTTTTCTAGTTGCATGCATAATATATTGATTTCTATGAGGTGTGTGCATCTTAGGAACTTGAGTTCTAGCATAAAAAATGAGGAGGATGATATGCATTAGACATATGTGGGTTGTATGCATGCTTGTGAACATGCAAGTTGTATGAACCATATAGAGCATGCACGACATGTGGAGGATGAGCATACATGTAGGAATTATGCGCATGAGCATATGAGTGCATAGGAGCACGTACATGAATATTTCTCATATGTGGATTTGCACGTGTCCGTGGGTGTGGAGCATAAAAAGTGTCATGAGTATACACTTGTGAAGTAGGAGATTTCCTACGTGGATGAAGGTTGGTGTACATGTAACCATGGCCACTCTTTTGGTTTCCACCCGTAATGGGTTTCTTACCAAAAGGAAGAGATTGTGAAGTAGTGACTTTCTTGGTAGGTTTGCTACCTATAGTGTCTTTGACACCACTTGTGGATGCACCGGAGGATGGCCTCACAAAGTCTATAGTGATATCACTATAGGAGGTGCGAGCATTGGATGCCTTCGCTTCCACAAAACCAAGACCAACACAATGTGTGGCCGGATATTGGTTTGCTAGGAAATTGTCCAATTGTCCTTTCTTGTCCTTTCCCCTTATTAAATCTCATAATACGGGAGGACATGAGCTCATATTTCTCCTTAAGAAAAGAAATGTTGGTATCCAAGGTGGACACCCGTGCTTTGAGCTTGTGCACTTGGGTGTTACGAGAATCATTCTCTAAACCCAATTGTGTGTTTTGTGAAGCTAGATCACTATTATCCTTAGGATATGTTTGACCTAGTTGAGATTTGAGGGTATTCACCTCATTTCGCAAAGTGACATTTTGAGAAGCCAAGTTTGCTTTCTCAAGAGTTAGTGTATCAACAATGGTGTCATTGTTGATAATGCATGGAATGGATGTCTTGCTAACATTTACTTTCTTTAAACTAGTATATCTAAGCATTAAAGATTGATACTTAGCAAATAGTTCTTCATTAGCAATACACAATTCATCCATAATTACCTCGGGTTCATCATTGTCGGAATCACTTTCCTTGGAGAGTGAATCTTCCCGTGCCATGAAGCATATGTGGGGACTTTCACCCTTCTCATCATCGGAATCACTTGATGAGTCTCCACTTGAGTCATTGAATGTACCGACTAGTCCTTTCTTCTTATCTTTCTTATTCTTGTCGGACTTGTGGTACTTCGGAGCCTTCCACTTCTCTTTATTTCGGGGCATTGGGCAATCCTTCTTGATGTACCCTGACTTATTACACTAAAAGCAAAGAGAAGAAGTGTTATTAGTAGACTCAAATCTATTCTTAGAGGAAAATTTACCTTTGCGAAAGAAGCGTTGGAACTTCTTCGCCATTTGAGCCATCTCCTCCAAATCCATCATACACTATAAGAGGATGAAGAATTAGCCTTGAATGCTAAATCTTTCTTCTTGCCCTCTGAAGGGTTCATCATAGCTCGAATCTTCAATCGATTCTCTCGTCTTGCTTCGTAAGATATGAGAGTGACGCTGAGATTTACGACAGTGTAATTCTTCATGTCGTTGGCCTCCTCAATGGCGATAGTTCTTCGTTTCCATTTGGAGGTCATCCCCATTATGATCTTTCTCACCTTCTCTGGTTGGGTGTAGGTTTGCCCAAGCACTTCCAGTTCATTGGTGATGTCAATAAAACGTACGTACATCGTTGCTATGCTTTCATTTTCCTGCATGTGAAACATATCGAAATTTTGCAAGACAACATATAGTTTAGAGAGTTTTACCTTGTTCGTTCCTTCATGGGTAACGACGAGATGGTTCCAAATTTGATAAGCACTCTTACATGTGCATATCTTGTTGAACTCATCGGGGTCCAACGCATAATGAAGAGCGTTCATTGCCTTTGCGTTGTTGACTTTGGCAGACTTCTCGGAGGGCATCCATTTGTTGAAATCCTCTTCGGTGGGCATGACATATTCCTTGTGGAGGGCTCTCCAAAGGGAAGCGCTCCTTAGGAACGTCTCCATCCGGCATTTCCAATAGCCGAAGTTCGTGACATGGAAACACGAAGGACGCACCGTTGATTGACCTTCGAATACTGTGGACGCTCCATCACGATCGTGATTGGTGTACGAAGTCGGTGGATGAACATTTTATTGGATGCCATAGCTTGAAACTTGAGCTCTGATACCAATTGTAAGGACCCTGGCTATGGGAAAAACACAAGAAGAGGGGTTGAATAGTGTTTATGCAATTTAAAAAGATATTTACACCAAATTAAATTCTTAACCAACAATTAATGCGGAATAAAAGTAAACCCTAAAAAGAAACAATGCAAACGCAATGATGTTTCAAGTGTTCGGATTACCCAAGTCAATTCCCGACTTGTTCCTGGTAATCCTACGTTCCTTCTACCCAGATACCACCGGATACTCAAGTTAGAATCCTAACTTGAGGTTTCCTTAAAACCCCACTTGTAGCAACCCTACACGTGAAATCGAAATACACTCGATGTCCTTGACTCCCACAACTTGGGATCAAGCAAAACACTCTCACAACCCGAGAGTAAATCAAATAACGAAAGTTATGAAATATGAAATTAAGCAACACTTACAATCACCTATTCTTTGAAGTAGAACTTGAAGGAGAAGTGTGTTATGTGTTGAATGACTCTCTCGAAAGAGAGGAAAGCCCTTACTCTTGACTGTACCAAATGCCTAGAATATTTCTCTTTGGTTCTAAGTTGGAGAGCAAGAGATGAAAGACATGAATTTTAGGGCTTTTGGATTTTGAGAGCTTTGATATTTAACAAATGAAAGCTTGAATGTTTGAGCAAAAGATAATCAAATGAGTCAACCTCTTAATGGAACAGTAGAGGCTTCTTTTATAGTTTTCTCAAACCCTTCAAACAGAATTTCCAAAACCTCTTTGAAATCCGTGAAGAAAAATTCAACGGATAGAATCTGCGCTCGCGACGGTCGACTGTTGAACAACTCACAGTCGACAGCTGCACAATGACAGAGAGTAGGTGAGAATTCATAACGGTAGCTTAACACGTGGACATTCAACTGGTAAGGAGTAGACAGTCGATTTTTAAACCAAATGCGACTGTAAATCCTTATACAGGCGACTGGTCGAAATGAGGGTAAGTCAAGAAGGTCATAGAAAAATCTGGGGATACAGGACATGCGACTGATGAAGAGAAGACAATCGACTGTAAATCCAACAGGCGATGTAATTCCTTCTACAGACGACTGTCACAAACCCTGACATTTTCCAGAGAGTTGAGTCTTCAGATAGGCTCAAAGACAGACGACTGTTGAGGCATTGACAGTCGACTGTGCCATTTGGACAGCCGACTGTAAATACAATAATAGTCGACTGGCCTGATCAAAACTGAGAAATAGGTTTGGGCGGAAGATAGACAGGCGACTGAGTAACAAACCACAGTCCACTGTCACTAGGACAGGCGCCTGTGAAATGCACAGTAGTCGCCTGATAGAGTTAAAGGTAAGAAGCCCAAACTAGACTAATTAAGTTTGTGCATAACAGGCGACTGTAGAACAAAACACAGTCGACTATTTTGAGACAGGCGAATATAAATCGTTCAGCAGTCGACTGTTGAAATCATGACATGCACAATCTCGATAGAAATGAATTAGAGTCTAAGGAAAGTTGATCTAATGATTTCCTAAGACTAAAATGAAGATGTGTGTGTGCTCCAACATAGTTCTACTTCTAAGCTACATACTAGAAGAGAAACAAGAAAATTACATTTGAAGAACTCTCTTCTGTCCAACGCATAAGCTTGAAGTCTTCTAGGAGCTTCAATCACCATCTATGATCATCCAATCCACTTCCTTTGCTTTCAATGATCTTTGAGTGTCATCCATTGCTAATTGATCTTCATGATATGCTTAGGGAATGGATTAACTGCAAATAGGGGATCAGTCACAAGTATTTATGTTTGCTCATCATTAACAATAGTAGGGAGAAGTCCAATACTCAACATCATTCTCATTCTGTTTGAGCGAGAAGAGGTGGGAAGACTTCTTCTTAGAACGTCGACCCACGACGAATTGCTTGCAGAACATATCCGCCAATTCATCGAATGATCCGATACAGCCGTTGGTTAACCCTTTGTACCAGCCTTCTGCCCCCTTGAATATGGTAGTGTGGAAGGCTCTATAAAGGTATGTCTCATCGGCCCCGTGAAGCAGCATACATTCAGATACTTATGAATGTGCGACCAAGGGTCGCCTCTGCCTCTGCCATCATAAGCTGGTAATGCAGGGAGTTTGGACTTGGGAAGAGGAGCAGAAGTGATATTCTCCCTCAGCAGGGTTCACCGAAGCACGAATCAGATGAGTAGAGATCTTTCCTCTCCGGGTTGCACGTAATTGGCTCCTGAGGATCGGTTTGCGATCTCTTCTCTCCTTCCGAATCCACCTGCAGGATTGAGATGGTTATAACCCGGGGGAGCCCTGTACATTACCTGATGCAGGATGTTGCGGGTTGATTTCCTATAATTGGAGGAGATGGGTTCCCCCTGGAGAACGAAGGCCCGATTGTCGACCCGTATACCACCGTATTGGTAAGACGTGGGGGTTGCGTTGTGTTGGCTGATCTCTAGTTGGTCTGATCTCGGATCTCCCTATTCCCAGAGTAAGGCCGCGGCCCTGGTTGGTGTCAGGGTCGGGTTTGGAGGCGGCAATGGCTCATTTAAGAGCGATGGATTCCATGTTTTGGCGTATCAGGGTTGCCAAAACACCGAGACTCCTGTCGACCAGCTCTGTGAATTGGGTGAATTCCTTCCGGGTTATCTCTGGTTCCTTGGTGGCCCTCGCTAGTTGTTTTGATGGCGACGTAGAGTCTGTGGCATCCTCAACCAGGACGTTGTTTGATTTCTGCTTCTCCTTCGAACCTTCGATCGGTCCAACATTGCTGGGTCCAGCTGATATAGCTTTTCGATTGCTTCGGGATGTCAAACTGGTTAACGTTTCCCATAGATGGCGCTAAACTGTTAAGCCCAAAAATGACAGAAACAGGTGTCAAGCAGACGTGGGCCCTTCGCGCTAAGTCGGAGCCTTGTCAATGAGTGAAGTGGGACCCCAGGTTGGAAGAACCAGGGTCGAGTGATTGAAGTAGATGATGATGCAGTGCTAGATCGACCCTCGGGCGGCTGATACGTCGATCGTTCGAGCCTGTGAAGCTTGGAAGTGACCTTTGCAGGAGATGGTGACTCGTCGATCTACACCACAGAGACACATTAGGGGGGTTGGATCTGGGTCCCAATCTAAATCCCCTCAGATGCTTAAGTTAGTGTGGGAACTTAAGGACGAGAGGGAGCTTAGAGCAGCTGAGATCGACCCACAAAGGTTTGCCTCAGATCTGTCGTCGCAAGCTCGGTGATGTAAGAAATATCAGTTGAGAAAGTAGAGTTCTATGACTTAGATCTCGTACCTTGGGGATTGAGACCCTTTTTCTATTTATAGGCGTCCTGGGTCCCTTTAGTGACGTTGAGGAGATAACGACCACCCATTATGGTGCCACGATCTTCCCCCTTTAATATGAGTAAATATTGCACACGTTCCCACGAATTAGGAGCTCGTCTTTAATCCCACGATTGAGTGAGGGGGAATCAACGGTCGACTGGACGATGGGTTCAGATAGAATCGATACCGGGCTTCCCTTGTGGGCCCCGTGGGCCTTAGTCATCCATTTGTCGAGTCATCTCGAGTGCCGGCCCAATGATTCAACAAGTACTCATCCATATATCCTCTAAAAATGGTCATTATCCAACCTATTATCCAATGCAGTCCAGCTTTTTCAAAGCAAATGGGACACATTCCTAAGTAGCGGGAACATTGGATAACGCTGGGAAATCAAACAGTATTTGCAACTGGAATAATGTTGAACACCCTGAAGTTGTGTTCATACCCAAAAATGGGTTATATAAATAAATCTTTAAAATGATTTAAACGGGTTACTCGTCGGTTAAAAATCTAGTTGCTGGTGACTGCATGTGGACATGCAATTACACTGTAAACCATCAAAATGCCCCCTTAGAACCTATTTATATGAGCCTGATCACCTCATATAAACAGTTTCCGAGAACCCCTAACAAGGGAAGAATTTAGAGCACATATCTTAGATTGTACCTTGATAAGTAATCATATAAAGAACCGATAGTGAAAATTTGATCTTGAAGATCATTCACATTCAATTCTCTTTAAATTCCCAGTAATTGGTGTAACATGGTTGGTTATTACCATCGTCCCTGAGCCTGAAGCTCAGTTAACCATTTCAAATAACATGATTCGTGTTGAGATCCTGAAAATCCACACTTATGAAACTGTTAAACAGTTCTCATACATATTTTTGACAAACCGAATATTGTCAAAATCACATATCCATGCTGCTAAAAAGCCAGCTAGAATTGACATACCAAAAATAATGGATGCAATCCACCTGGAGCAAAGTGGATGTTCCTAAATTAAAATGAAAGGACATACCACGAGGCTCAAAAGAGAGAAATAACTCTTGGAGACCCTAAAACAATACTACCACTGGAAAGTGAGCTCATCTCCATATCCTCTCCTTTTCCAGAACCTCTGTAAGAGATGACTCTGGACTAAATTGAAATATTAGTGAATATTGTACATACATAGGGAGGTGTTTGGATAAATACACACTTGTCGATAATTACTCACATTTCATTTTGTCGTTTAAATGATAATTATAAATATCGTTCATACTCCGTTTCCTGAAGCAAATGTAGAGATTAGCCAATAATGTGGAACGAGGCAATAATTAGTTGAGCTGGACTCACTTATGAAATGTGAAGTGTTTGGACCTGAAGTCCTCATATCAAAAAAATATCAAACCTGCGGGCTAAATGAGTATTGTATAAACACAAATATAAATAAATAAAATGCTATAAGCAACACACTATAGCTTAAAGGTTTATTTCGCTGAAACCAAGAAGTAATCAAGTAAGATGAACTTGACTCACTTATGAAATTATATAAACTGATGCATCAGGCTCTCTGGTTATGTTTGCAGAATTTCCTGCGATGGGTAAATTTTGGTTTTTTCTGCTATGGATGTTATGACATCATAACCTTGTGAATTTATTCCTAATTTCTTTCCTACACTGAATAGACTTTGAGACGTCTATTTTATGAAGATATAATAAAATAAAAACTAAGAGAGTTCCTTAAATTAAACAAGGACTCCTACTAAAGGTTGCTTTTGCGTATTTAATAAGAGCAAAGAAAATGATTTGAGATTATATTTGCAAGTGACTCAAATCTCACCGGATTTCCTGAAGAGAAAACTGAAATATCTGTTTAAGCCTAATTATCAAATATGATATGTAAGAACAAAGAAAAAAAATCTTGGCTTACAGAATTATCATCCAGAAGATGAAAACATCATCCAGACGATGAAATTATCATCCCGAAGATGATATGATATGTAAGAACTAAGAAAAAATATTGGCTTACAGAATTATCATCCAGAAGATGAAAACATCATCCAGACGATGAAATTATCATCCCGAAGATGAAAAACATGTCATTAAACTTCATGCACCCGAAGTTGATAAAGAAACATGTACAATTGCAATCCACTAAATACACCCACTGGTTATATGAATGCACATTAAAACCTTTTTCGTTCGCTGGAAGAGGGGAAGGATATCCTAGGTACTGAAGTGCCTTATTTGAGTGTTTTTGGTACACTCCTTAATCTGGCCAACTGCATGTGTCTCTAAAGAGCGTTGACAGTAAATCCGTTAGCCAGATACAGTGCAGCGCCTACAGCGTACCACTGGATCGAAGATATGTAGCTTTTGTGCTACCTCTAAGGGTCAAGGATCATCGTCCATGTTAAATGTATTTGCATATACAGTTTACAGATTATCGCGATGACTACCACAAAGGAACAACCAGCTCATGGAAATCTGTAAAGCATGCAACTATGGTAATATCAATCCTACCATTCCGAGAAGCTCATCATTCAAGAAGCAAATCAATAGCTACGCTCTGAAGTATCTCGCAGACACAATGACGGTTGGGTCAGAGACTAGAGACGTGGAGCTATCTACCGAGTCTGCAGACCACCTCGCTTCAGACGAGCTCTCTTAGATTCAGTAGCTGTCATATATGAGCGATACTTGTATAAATGAGCGATCTTTGTATTTTGTATTTATTCTCAGAATGTTGTAAGATGAGATTGATGTATAAATGCCTAAAAGATCTACAAGTCTTAAGCTTGTATACAGATCAGAGGGAGTCAAATGTAGTGTTGTACTCTTTTTCCTTGGCTATTTGTTTTTCCCACTGGGTTTTCCATAGCTAAAGGTTTTAACGAGGCAACCTCATTGACTCTGAATCCAGAAGTATCCACCCATAAATATTTCCACAAATCAGGGGAAGTTATGAAGAACTGTACTCTTTTTCCTTCGCTATTTGTTTTTTCCACTGGGTTTTACATAGCTAAAGGTTTTAACGAGGCAGTTATCCCTAACTTAGGATCTGGAAGTATCCACCCCGTATGATACTCATAAGCACTATGGATCATGCAGTATTCATATGTTGAGTATACAACGATGGTTGGATAAAGGGAAGTGTTATGAATAGGGCCCAATGGGCCTATTGGATATCCACCCACATTGTATCCAATAAGAGGTCTATATATATGAGGCTAGGGGTTTCCTAGTCCTTGAACCCTTCACAACATATTATAGTTGACCTTCCTACTTTATGGAAGTTTTATAATGTTTTTTCTTCCTAGATTTTTATGTACATTTTCTTCCTTCTATTTAAGGTTTTTTCAAAGCTTTAATACATCGCATCGAAGATTGATGTATCATTGGTATAGCTTCATATGCCACATATATGAAATGAACCATGTAGGTTTTAATTTTTGCAGCCGCAATTGCTCGGTTGTCTTGGTGAGGGTAGAGATGATGCTCAATGATGTAGGCTACCCTGTGAAGCTTGGGAGCGGAGTGGCAGCAGCCGCAGCTTATCTCCAGAATAACATCCACTTGATCCCATCTAGGATTTAAGCAGTCTATCCACTTCTTATATTTTCCATACTCAATCTGAAACTTAATTTCTGTGTATGTTTCTTAATCGCACTACTACAAAAAAGACCTTTAATAGCACACCTTTAACAGCGTTTGCCAATTATAAGCGCTGTTAATTAGAGTCACATATAATAGACAGCGCTTCTTTCTGCAAGCGCTGTTAAAGGCCAGATAATAGACAACGCTTCTTTCTGTAAGCGCTGTTAAAGGTCGGATAATAGACATCACTTCTTTCTGCAAGCGATGTTTATTAGTGACACAAATAATAGACAGCGCTTCTTTTTGCAAGCGCTATTAAAGGTCAGACAATAGACAGTGCTTCTTTATGCAAGCGCAGTTATAGATCAGACAATAGACAGCGCTTCTTTGTGGAAGCGTTGTTATAGATCAATAATGTTGTGAACTTGGCGGCTATGGAGACCATAGCCCTGTATTTATAGTGGTAGGGTTACATAATGGGTGGATACCCACTAACGGGTAGGCCCACCAAGAAGCCCGTTTATAACACTTCCCCTTATCCATCCATTGTTGTAAGCCATGGTGAACGCTTCAGGGTTCATGAAGCTTATTTGATCATGGGGTTGTAGATACTTCTGGATCTCTAAGTTTAAGAGTGCTTGCCTCATTAAAACCTTCGCCAAGGAAAACCCAGTGGGAAAAACCAGTGGCTAAGGGAAAAGAGTACAAGTCTCTGTAACTTCCCCTGATCGATGGATAACATCAGTGGTGGATACTTCTGGATCCTGAGTTAATGTGGCTGCCTCGTTAAAACCTTTGACTGTGGAAAACCCAGTGGGAAAAACCAACAGCCAAGGAAAAAGAGTACAGCACTACATTAACTCCCCCTGATAAGTACAAGCTTCAGGCTTGTACATCTCTCAGCTGTCTCATCCCAATTCCTAATACAAGTTTTCTAAAGGTACTGCGAGGCAATGCTTTAGTGAATAGGTCAGCCAGGTTGTTGCAGGACTGGATCTGCTGGATGTCGATCTGGTTGTCCACTTGCTGTTCATGCGTCCAGAAGAGCTTGGGGGAAATGTGCTTCGTCCTGTCACCTTTGATGTAGCCACCTCGTAGTTGAGCGATGCAGGCAGCATTGTCTTCGTACATGGTGGTAGGCCCAAGATCTCCCGTCTTCAGGCCGGTGGTTTTGAGGATGTGGTTGATGACTGATCGAAGCCAGAAGCATTCTCTGCTAGCTTCGTGGATTGCGATGAGCTCGGAGTGGTTGGATGAGGTCGCTGTGGATGTCTGCTTCACGGATCTCCATGAGATGGCCGTCCCACCGTATGTGAATACGAAACCGGTCTGGGACTTTGCGGTATGTGGGTCGGACCTGTATCTCGCATCTGCGTAACCGACCAGGTCGGTGGATACACCTTTCTTGAAGTATAGTCCCATATCTACAGACCCTTGGAGGTAGCGCAGAAGTTGTTTCACTCCGTTCCAGTGGCGCTTTGAGGGCGCTGAACTGTATCTGGCTAGTAGATTTACTGCGAACGCTATATCGGGACGCGTGCAGTTTGCCAGGTATAGGAGTGCTCCAATTGCACTTAAGTAGGGTACTTCAGGGCCCAGTGTTTCCTCCCCCTCTTCCAGCGGTCGGAAGGGGTCTGTTTCAACATCCAATGATCTGACGACCATTGGTGTGCTAAGCGGATGACATTTGTCCATAAGAAAGTTCTTCAGCACTTTCTTTGTATATGTCGATTGGTGCAACAGGATTCCTCCGCTTAAATGTTCAATTTGTAGTCCTAGGCAAAACTTTGTTTTGCCGAGGTCTTTCATCTCAAAAGTCTGTGTGAGACTTTTGGATATCTCATCTATCTCTGCGGGAGATCCGATGATGTTCAAGTCGTCTACGTAGACGGCTATAATTACGAATCATGTTCCCTTTGCTCGTATGAAGATGCAAGGGCAGACTTCATTTGTTGTGAATCCTTGTTGCACTAGGAATTCACTCAGTCTGTTGTACCACATTCTACCTGACTGTTTGAGACCATACAGTGATCTCTGGAGTTTGACGGAATAGACGTCCCGAGGTCTTTCTGTCATTTTTGTCGGTAGTTTGTATCCGTCTGGGATTTTCATATAGATGTCCTTATCTATATTTCCGTATAGGTATGCAGTCACAACGTCCATGAGCTGCATATCCAGACCTTCCTTCGTGGATAGGCCGATAATGAAACGGAAAGTGATCGCGTCCATGACCGGGGAATAGGTATCGTCATAGTCTATTCCTGGGCGTTGGGAAAAACCTTGTGCAACAAGGCGCGCTTTATAGCGCACGATCTCATTGTTCTCGTTTCTTTTTCTCACGAATACCCATTTATATCCCACAGGTTTAACACCTTTTGGTGTTAGGACTACAGGTCCAAAAACTTTGCGCTTCGAGAGTGAGTCCAGCTCTACTCCTATTGCCTCGTTCCACTTTGGCCAATCCTCTCTGCGTTTACATTCTGCTAGAGAGCGTGGATCGGTCTCATCGTCGTATTCAGTGACGTGAGTGGCAATAATGAGCGCGAAGTTATCATCGATGATTGTGCTTTTTCTGTCCAGTACCTCCCCGGTACGTACATAGTTTAATGAGATTTCTCCTATATTTTCCTCTTCAGGGGTTGGTAGGAGTGGAGAGGTAGCTGGGCTGATCTCAGTATCCTGTGGTGGTATCGTTATTGTTGCTCCAGGATTTTTCCTCTTTCGAGGATTCTTATCTTTGGAGCCTGGGGGTCGTCCTCTTTTTTGTTGAGGTACGGCCGCTTCTGCTGCGGGTGGATTGCATCCCTCTTTTGGTATGTCAATCCTAGCTGGCGTATTTGCAGCAGGGACGTGTGATCTGACAATCTTCTGGTTGTCAGTGAATTTATCCGGAAAAATGTGAACTGTGTTCTGAATTTGAAGGATCTTCAGGATCTCTTCTTCACATTGATTTGTGCGCGGATCAAAATGGGATAAGGTCTTTGTGTCCCATGTAATGGTCTTTGAAGCTTCTGGCTTCTGTGTGTTAATGCCTAGTTTTGGAAAAATGCTTTCATCAAACTCACAATCTGCTAGACGCGCTTTAAAGGCGTCCCCTGTAAGGGGTTCGAGGTATCTAATGATCGATGGTGAGTCGAAACCAATATAGATACCAAGACGCCGTTGAGGACCCATCTTGGTCCTCTGCGGTGGTGCTATGGGGACATAGACAGCACATCCGAATATCCTCAAGTGAGAGATATCGGGCGGGTTCCCATATGCAAGTTGCATCGGAGAATAAGATTGACTACCTGACGGTCGTAATCTTATCAGCGATGCAGCGTGCAGTATGGCATGTCCCCATGCACATACCGGCAACTGGCATTGCATTAACAATGGTCTAGCGATCCATTGTAATCTCTTTATGAGAGATTCGGCCAACCCGTTCTGGGTGTGAACATGAGCTACAGGATGTTCAACTTCTATGCCGGTTGCTTGGCAGTAGTCTAGGAATACTTGTGAGGTGAATTCCCCAGCATTGTCCAGACGCAGTTTCTTGATCTGGTTGTCTGGGAAATGTGCCCGCAATTTTATAATTTGTGCAAGTAGCTTTGCAAAGGCTACGTTGCGGGTGGACAAAAGGCACACATATGACCATTTTGAAGATGCGTCGATTAGTACCATGTAGTACCTAAATGGCCCACTTGCGGGGTGAATAGGCCCGCAAATGTCACCATGTATTCTCTCTAGGAAGCTTGGAGACTCAGAGTCCACCTTCAGGGTGGATGGTCTCGTAATCAATTTCCCTTTGTAACAAGGGGGACAGGGATTTGCACCCTTCCGAAGTAGCGTCAGGCTTTTCGGATTAATTCCACGGGATTGGGATATGATGCGACGCATCATATTCCTTCCAGGGTGTCCTAGTCTATCGTGCCAGAGTTTGAATTCTGGTTGATTTTCGCACTTCTGGTGCTCCAAAGTGTTTGCTTCCATTGCTCTGATCCTTGTGTGGTAGAGACCCGACGGGAGTCCCTCGAAACGTTCGACGGTGTTTTTAGCACCGTTTTTATGGAACATTACATCAAGGTATTCACTGTTTCCTTTGCTCACCGTTTCTAGGTGGTAGCCGTTTAAGCGGATATCTTTAAAGCTCAACAGGTTCCTATGCGAGCTAGGTGAGAGAAGGGCATCTTTTATGAGTAGTTTTGTACCATTGGGGAGCATAAAATGTGCTTCCCCTGATCCTTCAATGATACTTGATGGACCGGAAATCGTATTTACGGTGCCATCGTATTTATTAATGCTTTGAAAAAAGCAGATGTCTTGGAGGATCGTGTGCGTAGAGGCACTGTCCACTAGGCATTTAAAGTCTATCTATTTTAAAGAAAAGTCGCAGTATAAGGCAAAAACACAAAGGTATATACTACGAAAATTAAATTGATGTCTGAAAAAGTACTTAAAACATGCCAGAGATAAGCAGATGAATTGTTTCTCAAAAAGAAAAACTACAATGCATATAAAGTAGATAAATGTCCTCAGTCGAGCAGGTCATCGTTGGAGAAGTCCTCAGCGATGAACCTGATTGGTGCCAGATTTTCTTGAACCGCCAGGTTTGTCTCAGCTTGCTTCTGGCTTGCTTTGTACAACTCCTGAAGGTGGCGTGGAGTACGACAATTTCTGGACCAGTGTCCAGTCATGCCACACCTGTGGCATTTATCTTCCCAGTCCTTTCTGGGGGCAGAAGTCTGGCCGTCGTCTTTTCTCTTCCACACATTTTTCTTCTTCCCCGCTTGGTTGTTTCTTGGAGGGGGTCTTCGAGCCTGCTTCTTCATGGTCTTGCCCTTCTGGGGTTTGCCTTTGAAGTTGCCCCTTTTCTTCTGGAAGGAGCTGTGGTGCGCTTCAGGCACAGGAGCAGTGCCGGTAGGGCGTGAGTTGTGGGTGGCCAGAAGGAGGTCACGATTCTGCTCTGCCATCAGAAGGCATGAGAGAAGCTCAGAGTATTTTGTGAACTTTCGTTCACGATACTGTTGCATCAGTATGACATCCTTCTCATGGAAGGATGTATACGTCTTCTCTAACATGCGTTCCTCCGTCACCTTTTCACCACACAACTTCAGGCGTGAGGTGATGCTAAAGAGTGCCGAGTTGTACTCGGCAATAGACTTGAAGTCTTGGAGACGGAGGTTTTCCCATTCATATCGCGCTCGAGGTAGGATAACATCCCTTTGATGTTTATATCTGTCCTCGAGGGCGGTCCACAACTCATACGAGTCCTCCACCGTTAGGTACTCGGCCTTCAGGGTCCGATCGATATGGCGTCTGATATAGATAATTGCTTTCGCTTTATCTATGTCAGAAACCTTATCGCCTAAGGCGATGGCGTGACTCAATCCCTGTGCTCGCAGATGGAATTTTATATCCAGCTGCCAGCTTAAGTAATTCTTTCCTGAAGCATCCAAAACGTCGAAATCGACGCTCGCAATTTTGGCCATTTATCACTCTAGCATGTAAAAAGATAGCATTAATTAGATATTTTGCGGAAAAATAAATAATCAAGCACATCAGACATAAATATTTGCTGCGTGGATCGGCTAATCACCATAAATAATTACAGTCCATTACAGTCCCAAAAAGAAAAAGAGTACAACTCGGGAACCCCCGTGGGGCCCCTATTCTTCTGGAATAGTCCTTCATCTTCTTGAGGCGTCCGCCGGGCTTGTAATTTTACAAAATTATCCTCACTACATTTTTCTCTCAAAAAAAAGAAAATAATGCATGAAAAATAAAATGGTGATAGACTAGCCGATCCAAAACCACAGCAAATATTAACCATTCGTCGCAGGCAGTTATAATGCAGCAGGCATCAACACAGGCAGTTTATACATCGCAGGCAATTTATTTATTCATCACAGGCAGTTTATAATGGAAATTGAAATCTATCGTTTAAAAATTATTGGACCACTAGGCAACGTCATGCACCGTTAGGTTAGTTGACTAACGGCAGAGCGGTCGCAGGATCTTCTTAATTTTTAAACGTTTTTAAAGAAAATCATAAATCCAAATATAATTTGCGATGAGTAAAAATCACATGCAATTTGGTCCAGATTATAACGAAAGAGAATCGCAATTAAATCTGAAATTATTTTTTTTTTTGAAAAATTCGAAAAATTTTCTGGGTCAGAAACCCTAGTTAGGGTTTTGGGGTACGCACGCCGGGCCCGTACCCGCTACTGGCGGGCGGGCCCGTTTGCCGCAGCAGTCGACGGGGAGCGGGGGGGGGCCCCGCCGCTGCAGGCGGCGGGGGTTGCCCCCGCCGCTGGCGGCGGGGGTTGCCCGCCGCTGCAGGCGGCGGGGAGCCCCCGCCCGCAGTGGCGGGGGGGGGGGGGTTCCCGCCGCCGCAGCGACGGCGGGAAGGCCCCCGCCGCTGCCGGCGACGGGGGGCGTGGGTGAACCCTATTTCGGGTTTGGGTGATTTTTGGGGAAAAACAACGGGTAAAAATCCGATTTTTAGTGGAAAAAACCCAATTTTTCTTCCAAAAATTCGTTTTTTAATTGAAAAAGGGTGATTTTTAGCGATAAAAACGGTGTTTTTCATCGATTGAGCCAAAAAGAATTAAATCACCACATATGCGCATATACAAAATTTTTAGATCTAGGGAGAAAGTTACCTCTAGATCCTGCCCGCCGGATCTAGCGACGTTCGGTGAAGGAAGCCCGTTCGCGTCGCGTCCGTCCGTCGCGTCCGTCCGTCGGCAGGGGTTCGGCTTAGCTTTGAGCGTGCTGATAACGTGTTGTGAACTTGGCGGCTATGGAGACCATAGCCCTGTATTTATAGTGGTAGGGTTACATAATGGGTGGATACCCACTAACGGGTAGGCCCACCAAGAAGCCCGTTTATAACAAATAACGCTTTTTTGAGCAAGCGCCGTTAAAAAAATCAAAGAGCTGAAAAAATTTCGCAGCAAGGGCGGGCTTCCCAAATGTTTCCCTACACCGTTTTCGTTCGCCCCCTTATCCCAGACCCTAGTTTCTCGAGAAAATAGGTTAAATAACACTAGTCAACGATGAGTTTTAATATCTACCACCCAAATTAAAAAGTTTGCTAGAATACCACCCCCCTTAAAAAAGAGACTAAAATACCCTCTTCTTTCCAAAATCAAATCCCTTTGCGAAAACAAGTGCAGCGAACGACGTTCTCCCTCCGACGAGCGAAGCCCAGCACCTCGCACCGCCTCAAACTCCACTCGACAGCCTCGACACCGCTCATCGCCGCCATCCCACAACCCAACGCCGACAACACCCCCCATAAACGTCTACGTCGACGCCGAACTCCGACCACCCCGCTTCGCCGTACTCCGACCACCCCACATCTACGGCAACGTCTCGGCGTACTCCGACAAAGCCATATGAGGCAATTTGCGCCAATTTGCGCCAATATGCGCCAATATATTATAAAAGAGGGATGTTATCAAGAGAAATTGGATAAGAGATATTGGAAAAGAGAAATTGGATAATAGATATCTATATTATAAAAGAGGGTTGTTATCAAGAGAAATTGGATAAGAGATATTGGAGAAGAGAAATTGGATAAGAGATATCTATATTATAAAAGAGGGAGATGTTATCAAGAGAAATTGAATATGATATATTGGACATTAGAAATTGGATAAGAGTGATGTTATCAAGAGAAATTGGATAAGAGATATCTATATTACAAACGAGAGATGTTATCAAGAGAAATTGGATAAGAGATATTGGACAAGAGAAATTGGATAAGGGATATCTATTATATAAAAGACGGATGTTATCAAGAGAAATTGATAAGAGAATTTGGACATGAGAAATTGGATAAGAGAATTTGGATATCTATTATATAAAACAGGGAAATTGAATAAGAGAAAATATAAGAGATGAGATTTTGAGGGATAAAAGAGGAGGTGGGGAATTTTGCACATACAACCCTGGTTTTTGTATTTTTGCCTATGGACCCTCCCCACACACACCCACACTTTTTATTCTCACCCCCTCCGGCCATTTTTTTTCCAGTTCTATGAAGATTTTGAATCTTATCCTACTAGGACAAAGCTTTGTCCTACGTGGCAAGTTTGTCCTTGGTGGTAATGAAAATTTTGGGGGGACTTAAATTTTGGGGGAAAACTTAAATTTGGGGGGAAACTTGAAATTTTGTGGGAAAACTTGAAATTTGTGGGGGATAAAAACTCAGCCATTAAATAAACCGTGCCCTATGGGCACGGGTAATGACTAGTACACTTACATATAACAAAGAAACTTTCTTATGAATAGCTTCAAGAGAAATTCCGACTGGATTTGGATGATGAATGGATTTGATGGTGAATTGCCTGGTGTGCACTCTGGTGTGGCTGATGGTGATTCCCATAAAAAGCTATTAATCGTCCTGAGTAACATTGGCTATTGCAAAGATGAACTTGGTCACGGGCTATATAATAAGTAATAAGTCATGTACCAAACAATTGTTTTACTTGTTTCTGATTTTTCCCCCTTCTTAAGACTTCCACTACAATGAGCAATTGAATTACTTGGCTAATTGGCTAATCGGCTAATCATCTGGTGTAGAATCCAACATGTAAAACCTGCTATGTTAGATTGATTTTTGGTCCTACTACTTGGGGACTTTCATGCGTCTTGACTACAATTGAGTGTGGTGTCGAATCCAACATCTTAAAGCTGCTATCATGTGGTGCATGCATTCCTTATGACTGCATTTTTTCTATTGTGATAGTCAGTTTTTGCTCACAATTTGTTTTCCATCAAAGTCCATTTATTAGGTCGATTTCATTTTCATTGGTGCCTGCACTTTTTTCTATTGTGATCATCAGTTTTTGCTCATAAGTTATTTTCCATGAAAGTTTGATTATATCAGGTCAACTTCTTTTTTTTCACATTGGTGTCTTAATTGGCACAAACATGAAACATGAAACATGAAATAAGCACGTGGTAAGTATTTCCTAGTACAAACATGAAATATGACCGGAGAATAATATAAATGAGGATATTTAAGTCTAGTTAAAAAAATTTATCTACATTTGCTCTCTTTTTTTGATATATCTTGTGATGCCTGAAAATAGTATACGAAACTCGTTACCTGGATTAAGGCGTTCATGTAGTCTGATCAATATTGTTCATGTAGTCTGATCAATATTGTTTTGGGGTGGCTTTTGATGCGCCTGGGGTAACCCCGCTCTTTTATATGGGGGTGAATGGACTGGGTTTTATGCATCCATGTCCTTTTACAATCTTCCCTATTCTTTTTCCTCGCTTAATATGCTTGCCCTCTTTTGCATTGTGCCTCCAAGGGTTTGTAACAGAGCTCATCATGCTTCAGGGCAGTCCACATGCATACATACCTAATATCTAATCGGACTCATGGATTCACCATTGTTAAATTTGATTGCCAAGAATGGAGCCAGAAAGAGTTTAGTTTGAGACAAATGGTGGTTGAGAGGGATGAGAAGCTGACACTTGGTGGTGGCAGGAGATATCACTGTTGTAGAGAAATTGTTGAATATTGATTTTCTTTTTGTTTCCTCCGGTTCATAAGAAGAGAACAACATCGAAGTTTTGATTTATTTTTGAGGATGAAATCTATGTAGCATATGAATAAATATTTTTGTTTCCTCCTGTTCATGGATTCACCATTATATTTTTGAGAACAAAATAAATTTGGTTCATTCCAGGTTTGTCTTAGATTTATGTAGTATTTATAGATTGCTTCGACTATCCCTTTCTACGGACAACTGAAATCGGAATTAACTACTACATGAACTTATTTGAATCTTGCAGGATCCTGATGGGCTCTTTCCCTGTATTCTTGGTCATGAGGCTGCAGGGTATGCTGGACCAAGTCGCATTGAAGTTTGAAACCATGTAGTTGTCTTTTCCTGATAAGTTTGCTTATGCAGGATTATTGAGAGTGTGGGTGTTATGATGAATGACCGCAAGAGTAGATTTTCAATAAATGGGAAGCCAATCTATCATTTCATGGGAACATCTACATTTAGTCAATACACCGTCGTCCATGATGTTAGTGTTGCAAAAATTGATCCACATGCCCCTCTGGAAAAGGTCTGTCGGCTTGGTTGTGGCGTTCCAACAGGTATTACATTCAATTACCCATTCAATGATTCAGATGTTTGGTTGATTTGAGTCTGACTATGCTTTTGAACATGTTATCAATGATGCAATTCAGTGACTTTTAACATTTCAGTATTCTTATGATCTGGTATTTCCTAGTTTAATCAGCATATATCGTAGCTGTCAAATGATGAATTCTTAGATTTAATATGCAAAATTTTGTTTGCGCTAAAACCTTATTTGCATATTTTTTTAATTGGCATGATTGTAAGCTTCTACATCGACTAAAAATAATACACACTTAATATCAAATGGGTATGAGTTCAAGGTTTTTTATTTTGGCAAATGTTCTAACATATGGTTTGTATTTGCCCAGCATATTGCTCAGGTAAGAGATGGTGAAGCATAACAATGTTGTGCCAAAATGGGCACTTTAAGAAGCATTGACAAAATTATGTGAAGACCTGGTTTGATCAACCTACACGGAAAACAAGGAGACGAACTCGATCCTGACTATAAGTGATTCATTCTTAATTTCTTAAACTCTTTCAACAATATCATCTTCCTTTAAGGTATGAAATTTGGGTGAGTTAAATAGGATATGCTAATTCTTTTTTACATTATTAATCCAGCATGCCAGAAGAAAGGTGTGAAAGTCTTTCCCAGACCTACAGCAGGACCTCTGCGTCCTGTGGTGCACTGCCAAACTCTTAAATACAACATGAAAACAAGGGCAGGCAGGGGGTTTTCCCTTGAAGAGCTCAAGGTTTGATTCTGAGATTACTTAGATTCAATGTTTAAGATTTTTTGCACTAAGTTTTATCTTTATTCTGTTAGTTTACATAGATTATCATGCTGTGAAGTTGTGTCTTGAGGTTTAACCAATTTTTTTTGGATTTGCACCTCTTTTTTGGTCTTACTTAATCTTTTTAAAAAACTGTTTTAACTGAGTGCTTGATCTTTTCATGAAAATTGGCTAATTAAGTTAAGAAGCTTATTGAATGTTCAATACTTATCCAAGAAAAGCTCGCATGGGTGCTGCTGCTGAGGTTATATAACCTTGTTTACTCTTCCTGTCAAACTATGAAAGTAATAATACTTGCAAACAACTTTTACATAAGGACATCATATGTTCTCTATTTGCTTATGCACCTAATTACCAACTCAACTGAACGTGGGAGGTATCAAACATCTAATGACTTGCTTAGCCATACATACCAATTGGTGAATCCTAACAAATAAAGAAAAGCAATTTTAGTGCTTCTGGTTTGTTTGCACTAGAACGTCTTTTGGTCACTTTTAATATAATCCATGTATGAATGAGAGTTTATCATAACTTCTGCTTGTCTGACATATTTTGTCTTGAACCTATTGCTTATTGAAGATGGCTGGGATTCCCAAGAAATGGGCTCCTACTGTTGGTATTGCTGTGGATCATCGGCGAAAGAATCGTTCTCTGGAGGGGATTCAGGCTAATGTGCATAGGTTGAAGGAGTACAAGGCCAAGCTTGTTATTTTCCCAAGGCGGCCTGGCAAATTCAAGGTAACTATGCAATCATATATTTGTATGCATCCCTTAATGCAAAGAACATTGCCGTCACCACCATTGAGGAACATTGCCATCACCACCATTGCGCTAAAACCTCTGAACTTTCTTCATTTAAATGGAAAAGGAGTTTCAAAAATTCATTCTTCGGGCCCAAATATGTTTGTTCTGGTCTCAAATTTTACTATATACCTATCAGTTATATCTGCCTACCAATCCTCCTCCTAACCATCAATCTGATATTTATTCATTTCACAATTGAAAGGCCTTAAATATAGCTCAATGGAGAGGAAAGGATTCTGGTAGCTAACCCCACATTTTAAGTTACATACCTTATTACTGTTTTCATAGTTATCAAAATGGGATCATAAGTGGGAACTTGAAATATTTCCTTCAGTATGTTAGTTGTGAAAATATTATATTTAAACATGACCAAAAGGTGAACATGAACAAACACTGATGAAGTTCAGATAAAGTACTCATTTACCAACAAAACATGTAAAAGAGTATAAATGTCGAATGTTAGGGTCATCTGTTTGTTCATGCAATATCATATAACAGAAATATCCTATTATCTTATACAAACATGCACAGCTTTCATGTTTGTTGTTGTTTGCATTCTGTTGCTTGAATATGTTTTTTGTTTGCTGAATTAATGTCCATGGGGAGTGTATAGAAACACTTGGAATAACATTTTGTATTGCCCTCTAATTCCTCTCGTTGCTTTCTGCGGAGGGTGGAAAAACATTGGTGACTGATAAGTGCTGTTGATCCTATTAGACAATGTCAGGCACTTGGCTTGTGGGAGCCTAGCTAATTCCTACACGCACAGAAAGGTACTTTTTTCCGTCTCTTGTCTCCATTAATTTGTTCCTATTTGTTTAGCAGGCCACTCGAAGTTTATAGGAAGTATGCGGTTACTTTTAGTTCTGTGCTTTCTTGATTACTGGCTTTTATCTTGATTTGGTTGGTTGATTGAGGTTTGTTGGGGCGCTGTTGGTAAGTTCCGCTGCGCAGGGCTTGAACATTAGGCCTAGTGTGTATGCGAGTGTTCTTCTGTTGTTGCGACCAGAAGACAGAATGATTAGGTTTAGGCGAGTGAATGGGGGTGTTGTCAAAAAGTGAGAATACTTGTAGCTGTAAGAGGCCGTGAATCACGTTGCAAAAGCAAAACATATTGAAAGCGAAAAGCACACTCAATGGCGGCTAGTGATGCATTTTAAAATCATTGATCATGCGTGTGTGATGCAGACGGGCAAGCAACAATCACCCACGAAAAAAGAAAGATAAACATCTGTTTGTGTCACTACATTGTGGGATACATTTACCCACACTTCTGGTAGCTATGGCAAGATATATGACAGTGATACATATGTTATGGCATAGCTCCATATTCTGGATTTTAAACACTGATCCTTGTTGCTTTTGTGCAGGCAAGATTATTGATTCAAGCAATGCTGATGTTGCCGTCGATCAATATCATCGGTTCGAGGTACATAACAAACCGACTGTGAAATCAATATGTATTGCCAAAGACAGTCATGGATATGAGATTGCTTGCAGGAAGACATACAACTCATGAAAGATCTGGGAATGGATTCTTACAGATTTTCGATCGCTTGGTCCCGAATATTTTCGAGTATGTTCCAGCTAGCTACGATTGCGTTCTTCCGTTGAAGCATGCGCCAAATTTTTTTTGGCTTAAATTTCTCAAACCAAAACAATGCAAATGAAATGTAAAAGCTGTTACTAATTAAGCTCATCATCGATATGTTTGCAGATGAAACAGATATGTTTGCAGATGAAACAGTTCAGGTTAATACTGCAGGAGTCGATCACTACAATAAACTCATAAATGCATTGCTAGCCAATGGTAACTAAATTCTTCGCACTTTGCTCAACATTCTATATATGAACAAAAATACTCGATGTAATTGATAATGTGTGTTAAAACCCTGCAAGGATTGAACCCTACGTGACCATTTACCATTTGGACCTTCCCCAAGCATTAGAATACAGATACAATGGATGGCTCGATCGCCAAATCATGTACAACCTCGTCGTCTCCTTGAATGATGCATATGCATGTATGTATCAAACGTCGTCTACATACTAAACAAAAACATTTTCTGCCATTTTTGGAATTATCATTTACATTTGTTTGGAGAGTTTTTAACTTCTTTTTAAATTTTTTTTCATTTGTGCTTATGATGTATTACTGTTGACTTGCATTTTGAGTGCTTTGCAGACTTTTTGGAATACTGACGTTTTGTTAACATGGGATAAAATCATTTTTTATTAGGTAAAAAGTATGTGGAGTTGCATTCCTTTGTACTTAATAATATTTGTGGAGTTGCATGGTTGATCTTCTAGGTAGAGCAAGACGATTGGTGGATGCACAAGCTCTTATGAGGGAGATGCCGATGGAAGCAGATGCCAGCATGTGGGGTGCTTTATTAGGTGCGCGTAGAATACACAAGAACATCAAATTAGGAGAAGAGGCATCAGAAAAGATTTTTGAGATGGAACCCACTCTGGAATGTATATACTGTTGTCAGGAAATGTATTGTTCAAGGAGTGATTTAATGGATAATGAATGATAAGTTTTATATGTGATAATGTTTCTTATTTGTATTACGGATCATCTTCCAACATCAATGCACATTATCTAATTTATGTGATTGTTGAATAAAAGCAATTTAATTTGATTGTTTCTTATAATGATTGTTTCTTGTAATGAAATGTTATTGGTGATTTATTTAAGCATTTTGAACATTAAATGGATCTATTTAAATATAAAACGTTGGGAGAAACAATAAAATGAATTGAAACAAGCACTGCCTATCTGGGACCTTTAACAGCGCTTGTTTAGTACAAGCGCTATTAAAGGTCCACCTTTAACAGCGTTTGCACTAACTAGCGCTGTTAAAGGCCCCCCCTTTTAACAGCGCTTGCACAAGCAAGCGCTGTTAAAGGGGGGCCTTTAACAGCGCTTGCACAAGAAAGCGCTGTTAAAGGGCCCCCTTTAACATCGCTTCCACAAGCAAGCGCTGTTAAAGGCCCCCTTTAACAGCACTTGCACTAACAAGCGCTGTTAAAGGTCCACAGCGCTTGCACAAGCAAGCGCTGTTAAAGGCCCCCCTTTAACAGCGCTTCCACAAGCAAGCGCTGTTAAAGGCCCCCCTTTAACAGCGCTTGTAAAGCGCAATTAAAACCAGACCCCCTTTAGCAGCGGCGAGATAGACAGCGCTTGTAAAGCGCTATTAAAGACCTTATTTAAGCGCTGTTAAAGGTCCATTTTGTAGTAGTGTCGATCATGTCATCTTTACTGCTGGTTGCAGTTGTCAGTGTTGGTTTTTGTCTGTCGGCAATGTTGTCTAGCAAATTAATGTCAATGTTTCATATACTGATTCATTCCACAAAATAAAAATACATCAATTGGTAGAAGAAGATGTCTTCAAATAAAATTTGTTGCTGAAGATACTTGGTGAAGTTACTTCCTGTTTTGGCTTCTTGCCTGCGCATATGAGATCGTTAAATAGCTGCATTTGCATATTGTTGAGGTTCTGGAAACCACAATCAGACTTGAAAAACAAGACAAGCCCGAACTTTTCGTTAGCATGGTTGCATATTTTAGCTACTTAAGCAAAATAAAAATATGTGAATACACTTAAATATTGACCCACATCTAAACAATATTATGAATAATTATTAGTGCTTGTCTCCGTTTATAAAATATAAACCACTGCACTTTGATTCTCGTATGGTGGTAGGGTAAAAAAGTCCCCATTTTCTCGTTATAACCTTAGATGGAAAGAAATTCTCTCTCTCATGGGACAAAGGTGGAAATTTTAAAAAATTTTTACCGTAGAAAATAAAAAGTTAGCGGGTCAGTGGGGGCAATTGCCCAACTTCCCCCATTTCCCATACGCCTTTGCTTGGACAGCATGCAATCTAGGTAGGGGTAGGAACTCAAGGTTCATGGCCGACAGCCAGAAGGTAGATTAGGAAAGGATGCGGAATATCGCAAGCAGAAACAAGAAAGAACTAAGACTGTAAGGTTTTCTCATGCATGAAAGCTTACTTTTTGGCCAACTCTCGAGCCTGTTTGTTTCTGCATGCATCATAGTGTTTCATCTCTGTCGTGAACTGATGACAAAAACAAAGGATATAAGAGTTATGATCCAAAGGAAACACGGGGACGGGGGATGCACATGGGTCTAATCTAAAGTGGAAGGTCGGTGGTGCTTTGAGAATCAAACTTTGGCCTTTTGAGTTTTGATGACCAAAGAGGCAAAGATGTGTGCTGCATACCGTGTTGTTTTGGCAGTTAATGACAGCTGCATGTCCAAAGATTGCAAAAAGTCGCAATCTATGGTAATGGAAGTCAAAATCCATTGGATGCTTATTGTAGAATTGGGAGGCCAGCCTCGGGTAAACGCAGCTGGGCAACGGAGTTTGTGCCTTTCTCCCGGGAGTGGTCGAAATCTTGGTCATAGTCGTCGTAACAGCTGTTATCAATGTTGCTGAAGTTGGCCTGGCTTGGGTTCTGGCCGCCGATGGCAGCGGAGAAATTCTCGCTCCGGAGAGGGATGTGATGGGAGGAGCGAGCCGGCTTCTGGTAAGGAGTCTTGGGAGTCCTTGGAATCGGAGTTCTTGCGGCCTGGCTGGGCTTCAGGCCATCTCGTTGGTAGAGGACCAGAGGCTCGAGGCCTAGGGTGGACTCATCGTACTCCCTGATGACGTCGAGAAGGTACTCCATGCTGTTCTCGCCGTCGGGGACCGAGCGGACGAAGCCATCAAGGTGGGCGGGAAGGGCGGCCGGGGTCCCCAAGTAGACTAGCCTCCCCCCTTGCGAGAAAAAATTAAGCATATCGTGTTGTTTCTCACTCTCACTCTCACTCTTGCTCTCGCATCTCAATTTGGCTTGTCGACACTGTAAGATCCCTGTCCACTAAGCAACACACTAGAGGGTTATGTATATTGTATTGGCAATTAAAAATGCTAATTAAACAAATTAAGCAAATACTGAAAATAAATTGCTACATAATCACAAAAAGAGATACCCCAAAGCAAACGCAAACAAAGAGAGGTATTCTGGTTTGGATCCCTAACATGCGATCCTACTCTAGTACCACACTTGTAACCCAAGATGTGGATTTCCACTAGTGCTACTTAACCGGGGCACAAAAACTCTAACAGAGTACAATCCCTAACCGGAACACCGCTCCCTAAATGGGGCACTAAACTCGCACAAGAGTACAAAACCTAACCGAGTACAAAGGAGTAACCCTCCTATTTGGTGTAACCCACTAAATTTCTCTCACAACCCGAGAGTTAGGTTAAAACGAAATGGTAAAAACAATTACACACTCATATATGCCTGGAATAGATTTACCTATAGTGAAGATGAAGGCATGAGTGTGATGATCCAAAGTACTTGAGATGGAACTTGGATACACTTGGAAGACTTCCTCTCTAATGCAAGATCAATGCATAGAATTAAAATGAAAGAGAGAAGAAAGAATGCTCTTGGAGTTTTGGCTCAAGAAAATGAGTGTTTAAGTTTAGCAATTGATAGCCAAAAACTCCCTCCAAACCAAGCTTAAATAAGCCGTAAAATCTGTGTTGGTTCATGGGTTCATGACCAATGTTGTTTTGATGGTCTCTGTCACTCTGCGTCACTCGGCCGAGTGAGATTCATCACTCGGCCGAGTGGGTCTTCTGTTGTGCTCCCCAGAATTCCGGAGAGTTCGCATTGATTTCATTCAGAAATTTTGACTCACTCGGACGAGTGGAGTTCTCTACTCTGTCGAGTGGAATTCACCACTCGGCCGAGTGCATTGTGGCACTCAGGTCAGGCAGATGATCTTCGTATCAGTCGTACTCGGCCAAGTACATTGCTTCACTCGGGCGAGTAACTAGCGTGACTCGGCCGAGTGGCATGTTTCTGGAAGCCTTCCTTCTCCTCGCCTCCTCGACGATTCTATCGATCTTTTTCTTCTCCCGCTCATCGTCCAGCACCGTTAGCTTCTCAATAAGGCCATGAGCGATGCTCCGGTACGCGTACAAGTCCTTTAGGCTCATTTTTGCTCCCGATCGCTCCATATTTCCTGAAATCCGTCAAAAACAAGAAATAGTGAAAAGTAATGTACTATCGTTGAATAATCGTGAAAAGCACGATATGGGCAATCGAAATGGTATGCAAACATGCAGAAAAAAGGTGTAAAATATGGACCGATCAAAATCCCACAAGCTTACCTCTTACTCGTCCTTGAGGAAGATAAGTAGAGAGACGAACTCGGGAGATGAAAACAAAGGAAATGAAATGAAAATGAAAGAACACGAGGTGGAAGGGGTCGCTAGATTATTCTCTCAGATCTCAAGCCATAAGCTACACATCATGATAACTCAGAAAATACGAATCACATGCTATAAGGATTTTATATCTTACATAAACATGGTACTTGCAAGCTTTTAAGAGCAACAAAAGGAACTCTCTAAATTCATACAATCAACTCATATCCACATCACGCATTTCATAGAATTTAATACACAAATGTTGGCGATGCACTTTTCAATCAAGAGTTATAGCAGAAGCATATAAGAATCACACCAATCATGCAATATAGAATGGAATAAGAGACATGTCATTCACATTTTCATATCAATTCATAAGAAATCTCCATAGCTAAAGAAATTCGCTAAGTCTCAGTATTATCAAACTTCCCCATTCGTGCACCTCTCCACTCTAATGTCGTACGCACTCATATGGTCAAATGAATTCACCCCCAGCCAAGCTTAGCTTGAGACATCGCATCTAAAGAAATATGATAGTGGAAAATGGGATTTTTTTCCTTGGGGTTTTTCAAGTATTTTGTGGCTCCAATAATGAGATCAATAAATATCTTTCTTTTTCTTTTTGACCTTTTTGTTTCTCACTTTTCTTTTTGGATTTTTGTAGGAGCTATTTGATTTGTATTTTTGGTTTTTGGCTCCTTTTTGGCTTTTTGGACTTTTTTGGAGCTAACCTTTTCTTTTGTAGGGATTTTTGGGAAATAGATGCGATGTAAGTAGCTTTAGGAGGTGAACTCAAGTGACATGTAGAGAACAAAAGATATTTGTGGAGAAAGAAATAATGTAACACTCGGTTCACTCTAAGATGTGCACGAACGGTTCAATAAAATAATACTTCAACTAAACTTATATGTAAGCATGGATATTCATAATCATTTCAACGAACAGTGAAGGCAAGCAGTAAAGTTTACAATCATATCAGGCATGCAACAGAAGGTGAATAAGACAATAAAACTGATGCTTCAGATATACTAATGATGCGTGTATCTTGGTGCACACTAATCCATACATTCAGCTTCAATTAATATCATGCATTCATGTAGAGGAATCATCAAAAGAAATAGATTTGCAAGCACATGTGAATAGCAAGACTATGGAATACTCTATGTAGCATGACAAGGAAAAATAAACATCGTGATGGTTGCTAAAGCAATTAGAGATATCATCATAAGGAACATATCAAGCAAATGGAGGAAAATAAAATAAAGAAATAAAAAATAAAAGAAAGGAAAGAAAAGAAAATCAAGCACACAATATGATGCATGAACACACATGAAAGGAAAATAAGATGGAAAAATAAAAAAGATGATGCAAAATTTTTGAAAAATTCTAAAAACCCTAAAAATAGACTAAATGTGCAACTAAATGGCATGGAAATGCACTCCCCCAAGCTTAAACTTCATATTGTCCTCAATGTGATCATAATGGAAGAATATGAGGAACAACGATAAATAAGGGGGAATGAAAAATGATGAAATGAATGACATAAAATCCTAATGCAACTACATGCACATAAAATGATGCATGACGGCGCCTTCCCCCAAGCTTATACCAAACAATCTTATTCAAATGACTTAATCAAAAATGTCACGGCTTCACTAAACGAGATCAAGTCAAACAAATAAGAAAGTGAGCATTCACTTGAAAGAGATGCTCGATTGGTGGTGAGCAAAAAGGGTGTGACACATCAAAATATGAAGAGGTCAATTAATATATATAATGGGTTTGGGGTGTAAAAGATTTTTGTTGCCATCATATGAGGTGATATTTATTCAATCAAATCTATACGGCACTCTCGCTGTTGTGAGGATTCGTGTTTATTGAAAGCATAAAATGTTACGATATTGCTATACTATTGGATTGATATCACCTATCGCAAAAGGCAGATCCAGTATCTTTGCCGGTACAGGCAGCTTCTTCAACTGCTCCTTCCGTGGCCCCGCCAAGCGTGTGTGTCCACGGACTCCATCAGACTCCAGCAATGCGGCTCCTAACACCTCTCCAAGGACTCCACCTGGACCCTGCAAGGGATAAACTGCATCAATCTGATGTGGATAATTTCCCCAAAATAAATGTATTCCAAAGAAGGCCATCAACATAAGTATTTAAAATTAAAGATGGTTGATAACACTTCCCTGGAAATGAATCTGTACTCTCGTGCACCATGTCAATCAACTCCTCGTTGTTCGCCTCAGGTTGTTCAGGTAGCTTTGGCATATAAGCGTGGGTCTCATCAGGCAACTCCTCCTCATCGTCAGACTTATCCCATCGCACCTCCTGATCATATTCAATAGAATCCATAGGTGCTAACTCCTCGCTCTCCTCCTCGTATACATACCATCGTACCTCTTGATCGTATGTACATGAATCCTGCAAAAGGTGCAATGAGTCGTCAAAATCTAAATCATAGAAACATCATACACGGGAGGGAGATCAAATATAAAGGGCGAGGAAGTAAAGAGATCTCCCTGAAAGGGGGCCAAAAGCTCTGTGGGATAGTCCTCGTCGTCAGTAGAAGGGTGGTCCTCTGAGGGATGCTCAGCCTCTGTAGAAAGTGGAGGTGGCTGCGGTAGCTCCAAAGGAGGAGGGTAATGCTCGGGATCCTCATGAATGGCTGTGTCCTCATCCCAATGCTTGGCAAAAGGAGGAGGGTAATGCTCAAGATCCTCATGAATGGATGTGTCCTCGTCCTAATGCTCGGCCTCCTCGGTGACAAGCTCTGGCTCAGCATGTAAGGCCTCCTCAAAAGCATGCTCTAGCTCATTTGGGTGGTAAGGGGGAGCGACGATGGTACAAGCTGACTCTGTAGTACCAGGTGTTGTGGTCTCGTCGGGGGTGGCAATATCAAAGCGCATAACACCTCCCCCAAGCTGAACGTGGACATCCTCCTCAGGCTCCTCAGGTATAGAAGGCAATGTAAACGTCATCTTCTCCTTTTTATGCCTCCTTCATTTCTGTCCTGGAGCTCGAGGCACCTGATTGCATGGCTTGGCCTTCTCAATAGTAGGTGTAGGTGGCTCTATGGGCTTATGTATCTCGACCGTAGTATAAAAGTGGGTCTTGTGCCCCTCAACTAGAGCGTAGACTTCATCATCAATTGTGCCTATGGAAGAGATACAATGAGTAATAAAGTTTTGAAATTCGAGTTCAAAAGGATCACCTGCTGTTATTTTCAATGGACCGGTTTCTTGAACTACGTCGACAATATTTCTCAATAGGTCCATATATGTGTCATCCTTCGGCAGCTCAGATGTCTCTATTTGTTGAGTGTTGATGGTGTAAAGGTGGATATGATCACCTTCAAGTGAAGCATACTCTCCATCTATGATAGACCTGCACCAGAGACATTAGCCATAACAAAATCGATGAATACTTGGTCGGATGGTTTACCTACCATAACGGTTATCGAACCGGTAGATCGAGCATCATCTATCATTTGCCCCAAGGTTGCTGCCAGCTGCAGATCACTAAACTTTCCCCCTTGCATCATCCTCATAAACTCTCGTGATGGTCCCTTTAGCCCTCTAGCGAAGATATTGAATAGTTGGGAACCATCCCACACATAGTCTGACTCTACCTTGAACATTCCTAACATTTTTCGAACCTACACGAGGCTTCCCTGAAGGACTCTCCATCAGCTTGACAGAATGTAGCGAGATATATGTAGGATTGTATAGAAACCGGTCGCATATTCTTTGGAAGCACCATCACAGTAACAACTGTACCTGATCAAGCAAAGTAAACAACCTGGAAAGGATGTCAGTGGTACAAAGAGAGATAAAGATAATAATAATAGCAGGTGGTGAGGAAAAATCTCTCTCGGTTTTTTTTGTTTGTTTGTTTTTGTTTGTTTTTAACCTAATATAATCAACCTAATTGTCACAAATTGGCACCAAACGGGAAACACCTCCCCGGCACGACGCCAAAAACTTGATCGACCCCCGGATACACACCCGAGAGACACGATTGTAGTTTTATTGCAAGTGCACGGTGTAGTGGCGAGCGGGTATCGAACACGAGGAGGTGGTGTTGGCTCCAATCTATCCTAGGTTGGTTCGATTACGAATGTTTTATTGGTGGAGATGGTTATGGTATGATGTAATGGAAATGGTGATGGATGTCGGTGCCGGTGATAAAGAAGTCGGTCAAATAGCGATTCGAATTCAATATATTAAAAGAGTCTAGATCTAGGGAATCCCTACTATGGATCATCATTCATCCTTGTAAATAGTGAATCTCAATATTTCAAGACTTGTGTCGAGGTGAACTAGTCGTAACTGAATAGATAACCAAGATCACGCTCTCGCGCTATTGCTGCTCTATAGAAACCTAGATTAGGACCCACTCTCGTGCAAATCCTAACATAAGCCACTAGCATGAAGATCGACATCATCGTCCAATCGCACCTCGTGCCTACTCTCGTGCAAACTCGAGTTACGACCTAGATTGTGATAGCTCGTATTCGTCCAATCTCTTGCAAACGAATATGGGTATAGATTTATAATAAAAATGGTAGCTTTGGTCCAATCTCTTGCAAACCAAACCTAGTGAATCTCGATTATAAATCGAAATCGAATATCTAGGCCTTCACATGCTCGGAATCCAATCTATTGCAAACTCCAGATCGATGGAAATTCCTAGTTATCCGTAATAAATCAATCACAACCTAACCTCCTAGAAATTCAAGCAACAAATAAATTCATTCATCTCAAATATGAAATTAGATCCATATTGTTAATCCCTTTGCTTTAGAACAACGAATCTACTCAAGCATAGCAATAACAATGAAGAAATCAATAGAAAACATTGCTTGCATATAAAAAGATATCAAATTAAAAACTCAAATAATAAGAACAAAGATACTTAGCTTTGATGAAGAAATCCAATCCAAATACAGCTTTTTGATCCAAGAGGGGGCCTAGGGCATGGCCTAACCTTTGAATTAATCCCTAAGAAAACATAAGGGAACCCCTCTCTAATGACGGCTACAAACCTCTTATATAGCCCCCCAAAACCCTAGCAAATAACCCTAGAAAACCTCTGAAATTTTTGCCCAAAGACAGCTTTGGCCGCAACTTAAGTTCTGAGCCCGCAGTCACTCGGGTCGAGTGGAAATATGACTCGGCCGAGTAGAAATTCCAACACTGTAGCATCAACTTGCAGAAATTCTCCAGATTTCATCCGACCTCCTATTGGTGCGTTCTTGGCGGCGTTGGAACCGTCATGAAGTCTACTATAATAAAAAATATGAGAAAAATACTTTTCCTGCTGGAATGATAGAAGATTACAAAAGAGTGCGAGGCTGTCTGAAAATTTGGGCGCTCATGTCACTCGGCCGAGTAGAATTACTCACTCGACCGAGTGGACTTCCTACTCGGCAGAGTAGGTTCTTCTACTGTTCTCCCAAAATTCTAGAGAGTCTGCTTCAAATTTGGGGTTTGGGCACTCTGGCACTCTGCGTCACTCGGCCAAGTGGGATTCATCACTCGGCTGAGTAGGTCTTCTACTGTGCTCCACAGAATTCTAGAGAGTTCGCTTTGATTTCCTTCAGAAATTCTGACTCACTCGAGCGAGTGGAGTTCTCTACTCAGCCGAGTGGAATTCACCACTCGGCCGAGTGCATTGTGGCACTCAGGTCAGGCAGATGTTCTTCGTATCAGTCGTACTCGGCCGAGTACACTGCTTCACTCGGGCGAGTAACTAGCGTGACTTGGCTGAGTGGCCTATTTCTGGAATCCTTCCTTCTCCTTGCTTACTCGACGATTCTATCGATCTTCTTCTTCTCCCGCTCATCGTCCAGAACGGTTAGCTCCTCAATAAGGCCATGAGCGATGCTCCGGTACGCGTATAAGTCCTTTAGGCTCATTTTTGCTCCCGATCGCTTCATATTTATTGAAATTCGACAAAAAAAAGAAATAGTGAAAAGTAACGTAATATCGTCGAATAATCGTGAAAAGCGCGATATGGGCGATCGAAATGGTATGCAAACATGCAGAAAAAAGGTGAAAAATATGGACCGATCAAGTGACCGTGAAGAACAAGTGTCTGCTGCCCCGCATTGATGATATTTTTGACCAGCTTGGAGGTTCGAGGGTTTTCTCGAAATTGGATTTTAGGAGCGGGTACCATCAGCTGAAGGTGAAGAAGGAAGATATTCCGAAGACGGCCTTCAGGACAAAGTACGGACACTATGAGTTCGTAGTCATGCCGTTTGGTGTGACCAATGCTCCAGCAGTGTTTATGAACCTGATGAATTTGATTTTCTACGACTTCCTGGATAAGTTCGTCGTCATCTTCATCGACGACATACTTTTTTACTCGAAGTCTTAAGATGAGCATAGCCGTCATCTAAGGACAGTGTTGGAGACACTGAGACATCATAAGCTATATGCCAAATATAGTATGTGCGAGTTCTGGTTGGATAGAGTTGCATTCATGGGACACGTGGTGTTTGGTTATGGCATATCTGTAGATCCAGAGAAAGTCAGAGCAGTCAGCAAGTCACTGACCCCGCAGTCAGCATCAGATATCAGGAGCTTTCTTGGATTAGCTAGCTACTACCGTTGGTTCATCGAGGATTTTTCGAGGATTGCAGAGCCGATGAAGAAGCTGACGAGGAAGGATATAGAGTTCTGTTGGTCAGAGGATTGTGAGAAGGCCTTCAGTATTGTGAAGGAGAAGTTGACTACATCATAGGTATTGGCTGTACCAGATCGTAGCAGAGGCTTCGATATTTATTACGATGCATCTAGCAAGGGTCTCAGGTGCGTCTTACATCAGCATGGTCACGTGATCGCGTACGCTTCTCGGCAGTTGAGGAATCATAAGAAGAACTACCCGATGCACGATCTGAAGTTAGCAGCGGTGATATTTGCATTGAAGATCTGGAGACACTTCCTGCTGAGTGAGAGCGTGAAAATCTTCACCGATCACAAAAGCTTGAAGTACATTTTTCCGGAAAAGAAGCTCAACTTGCGTCAGAGACGATGGTTGGAACTTTTGGCAGACTACGAGATAGATCTGCAGTATCACCCGGGGAAGGTGAATGTAGTGCCAGATGCTTTGAGCAGACTCCCCGCAATGATGATGCATACTGCCGTCTGGAGAGTACAGTAGGAGCTGAGAGGGATGAACAATGAGGTTGTCCTACCAGGAGTGATCGTTTTGTTGATGAACTTACAGATTCAGTCTACGATCGTGGATCGTATCAAGGCAGCCCAGGCAGGAGACCCGAAGCTGCAGAGGATCAGAATACAGGTAGAAGCTGGACTTCGGATGGAGTTTATTATTAATGAGGATGGATCGCTGAGGTACGACAGTGGACTCTGCATACCTGCAGGTAACATTAGAGAGGAGCTGTTGAGTGAGGCTCATAGCTTGCCTTATTCCATACATCCTGGAGGCACGAAGATGTACAAGGACCTCCGTCTGAATTATTGGTGGATTGGTATGAAGAGGAGTGTGGCACGGAGTGTTGCCAAATGTTTGGTATGCCTGCAGGTGAAAGAAAAGCACTATCGGACAGTAGGATTGCTATAACCGCTTCCTATTTCGGTGTGGAAGTGGCAGCACATCACGATGGATTTCGTGACACGCCTACCTCGGAGCCCGAAGTAGAACGATGCAATCTGGGTGAATGTTGATCGATTGAACAAGTCTGCGCATTTCATACCTTTCCGAGTGGGACAATCCACGGAAGTCTTGGCGAGGAAGTATCTATTGGTAAATTTTATTTTACTTCTCTATTTATAGTTCCTCCTTGAGTTTAGTTCGTGATGTAGACCAAGTGCGTGCAGGAGATTATGCGCTTACATGGAGTTCCGATGAGCATCGTATCTGACAGAGATTCGAGATTTACATCTCAGTTCTGGAAGAGTCTGCAAGAGAATCTTGGTACGAGTCTGAGTTTCAACACGGCGTACCACCCACAGACCGATGGCCTGTCAGGGAGGACGATTCAGATTCTGGAGGATATGCTGAGAGCTTGTACGCTCGATCTGAAGGGTTCATGGGAGGATCATCTCCATCTATTTGAATTCTCATACAATAACAACTACCAGGATAGCATTGGCATGGCGTTGTTTGTTGCCCTATATGGAATGAAATGTCGATCGCCACTGTGCTGGGATGAGATCAGAGATCGAGAGCTGTTGTGTCCGGAGATGATGTAGAAGATTTGGATATCGTGAGGGACATCAGGGATAAGCTTTGGATTGCGCATGATCGTTACAAGCATTGGGAAGACACCAAGAGGAGAACTTTGGAGTTTCAGACAGGATATCATGTCTTCCTGAAGATTTCTTTGAACCGTGGAGTCATTCATTTCAAAAAGAAGGGAAGGCTGAGTCGGATGTATATTGGACCGTTCACTGTGCTGGAGCGTGTGGGAGCGTGGCTTATAGCCTTTCTCTGCCACCATCATTGGAGAGAGTTCACGATGTTTTCCACGTATCTCAGCTACGTCGATATGTCAATGACCCATCGCACACTGTGGATTTTTCGAGATTACGGTTCGACCAGACTTGACCTAAGGCAACAGCCAATGCAGATTTTGGACCGTCGACAGAAGCAGTTGAGGAAAAAGGTAGTCGACCTGGTGAGTGTGATGTGGCGTCACGGATCACCTGGAGAGTCCACTTGGGTGCGCGTGGATGAGATGAGAGCGCGCTACCCGCATTTATTTCCTGAGCAGTAGTTGATGTAGATTCTGAGGGCGGAATCATTTCTTAAGGTGGGTAGGATGTAACGGTCGTTTTTCGACCGTGTGTATTTCACGTGTACATTTTTTGTACGTGTATTTATTTTGATCTCCTCTTGTATCCAAAACGTGCGAAGTTATATGTCGTTGTGACCATCAGAGAGAGTAGTTATTTCTGTAATTTTTAGTGAACGTCATTTCACGGGTCATTCTCCCACAACTCAGCTTTGAATGAAGTGGTGTCTTAACTTTTAGACTTCGACGTTTGGCTTTTTATTTTTAATATCGTTTTCTGTGACCCTAACACGTGACTGACCGCCGTACCCTCGATCCTCTCGTCGTCACGGTCGCTCCGATATTTTTCTTGTATTTTTGGACACCGTTAGGTTGATCGTCCACCCTAATTATCGTTAACCCACAATTAGCCCTATATAATTCAAATTTCAAACCTTATCCCTAATTCCTAATCAAATCCTTTGGATCTTACGTATCCCACCAAATATATTCTTAAGCTATTTGCACACAAAACCTACTCTCTCCCCCTCTCACTCTTTCTCTCCAATCAACGTAAAATCTACCCTTTGTTTTCCCTATTTAGCAAAATTCTCATGTTAAAGCAAACCCACGCATCACCTAGGGTTTTTCACGAAACGCAGTCGCCACCCTCTATACTCACGCATCCGCGCTCTCCTTTAACCGGTGATCCAAGCTACGGCCACCATCCCCTAAACTCTGGCCTCTCTCTCCTCCTCGACAACCTCCATGCAAGAGTCTCTCCTCCCCGCAACCATCAACTTCGGCCCCCTCTCCCTCATAACATCCGACAGACCCCCCAAAGAACTCACGGCCAGCTTCTCTCCTAGCCGCCGGACAGCTGCCCCGCCGGCCTCCACCAACCGCCGGACCCCCCTGCCGTCTACCCTTCTCCGTGCACGTGTTTCAGCCATTGCTGGCCTCCCCTATCACCCATCGTCGGCAGCCCAAAACTGCCAACAGGCCGGCCCTCCTCCACCAAAAAGAAAACTGCCGCACACTCCCCTCGCTTCCTCCTACCTTGACCACCATCTCCCTAGCCGCACATAGCCTCCCCTTTGTCAGACAGCCACCAAACTCCATGCAACAGTAGCCCCCTTGCGCTCTAGGAGCCCACACTCACCGTGGATCTCGTGCCCTTTCCCGACGCCGTTGCCGTTGCCGTGTCGTTTCGTTGCGCTACTCGTAACTGAGGCGATCCCGACACCGTTACCGTTGCCATACCATTTCACTGTGCTACCCACAGCCGAGACAATCCCGAGACGATCCTTACTGCTCTACCCGAAGTCGAGGACACCGAGCACCGCCACCGTTCCAGATCCGACGCCGACACGTGCCTGTTCGTCGCACTAGGTTGGTCCTCTCACTCGTAGCAACTGAAAATTTACGTCATTGAACCCGAATTAAAATCGACAACTAACTCACTAAATTTACTTTTACACACCATTAAACTGTTGTAACATGTAGAATCGACGATCGGACTATATTGACGTACACATAGGATAGAATCGTCGTGGAGAACCGTAGAACAGATTTGACCTCATGAACAAGTGTTTTGGAACTGATAGGATAGTCCCGTTCAACGTAGAGACAACCTAATAGGATTTCTAAACTGGTCCTGACGCCCGCCGTTGACTTGTGACAACGGACCCTGATCGACGCGCTGCCAGAGACGAGACGCTTCCGACAGACGTTCTTCTTGCCACCGCAGGCAAGTGTACCCACTTTCATAGTTACGACCAAGTCTAGGCCTCTTCTTTCTTAGAATTGTAAATTGTTGAACAAGAGAACCGGACGTGAAATGATAGCATCCGGGACCCCCTCACGATAGCCTAGACTTGACAATGAAGTCTAGGCATAATCTGCAAACATGCTAGGAACTATCTGTGTGTGTGTGCGCGCGCGCGTGCGTGTGGACACCCTA
The DNA here is from genome assembly GCA_030789695.1 of Scilla litardierei. NCBI lineage: Eukaryota > Viridiplantae > Streptophyta > Magnoliopsida > Asparagales > Asparagaceae > Scilla > Scilla litardierei. The sequence continues at coordinate 62,046,825 of CM061136.1, forward strand.
GAAAAACTATACTCATGTCATGCCATGTAACAGCATTCACGACTTGTCTTGCACAGCCTGTGTGCAATAGGGCACTCTCCGAGACAGAGAGAGTGATCCCTTGTACAGATACCCGACCTGTGGGAAGCCCGACACTTATCGAGTGAGTGAGTTGTTGAGTATTGGATTTCTCCCTACTTGGTGTTAATGATGAGCAAACATAAATACTTGTGTCTAATCCCCTATAATTGAAGGCAATGACATGAATTGGATGATCGTATATGATGATTGAATCTCCGTGAAGACATAAAGCTCATACGATGGAAAGAAGAGATTATTCGTCAATGTAATTTTTCTTTTATCTCTTCTAGTATGTAGCTTAGAAGTAGAACTTTGATGGAGCACTCACACACATCTACATTCAGTCATAGGACTTCATTAGATCAATTGTCCTTTGATCCCAATTCAATTCCTTTTTTTGTTTGTGCTAGGATTGTTTATAACAGCCGACTGTTGAACAGTTTTCAGTCGCCTGTCTAAAAAACAGTCGACTTTGTTTTGTTCTACAGTCGCCTGTTATGCACAGACTATTACAATATAGTTTTGGGCCTTCTCTGATTATTTCGCAAGGCTACTAATGAACGATTCACAGGCGCCTTTCCAAGTGACAGTCGACTGTGTATTATAAATCAGTCGCCTGTCTATCCTTGCCCAAACTTTGTTTGATCTGACTTTTATGGCCAGTCGACTAATGATGTATATACAGTCGACTGTCTATTAGATCAGTCGACTGTCTATGCTGCCACAGTCGCCTGTCTGTAAGTCATTTCTTTGACTTAGCTCTCTGAAAATTTCTCTTGCTTTTGACAGTCGTCTGTTTAAGGATTTACAGTCGCCTGTTCTGATTAACAGTCGACTGTATTACTTGAATCAGTCGTCTGTCCTGTTACTTGTGAGATTTCTTGTATTTGTCTAACTTACCCATCTCTCGGCCAGGCGCCTGTTGAAGAAATTACAGTTGCCTGTTGGTTTAACAGTCGACTGTTTTTGCTTCATCAGTCGACTGTCCACGTGGTAAGTTACCATTATGATTTCTTACCTGCCCTTGCTGACTGTGCAACAGTCGACTGTGGATTGTTCATCAGTCGACTGTCGCGAGTTCAGATTCTATCCATTGAGATTTTTCTCAAGGATTCCAATTGGGTTTTTGCATAAACTGTTTTGTGGATTTGAGAAAACTATAAATAGAGCTTTTACTGTTCCATTGGAAGGTTAACGCATTCATTGCAAAATCTCTCAAGCTTTTATTTCCAAAGATCAAAGCTCTCAAATCCAAAGCCCTAAGTATTTCCAAATCTTGTTCTCTTGCTCTCCAACCTAGAACCAATGAGTTATCATCTAGGCAATTGGTGCAGTCAAGAGAAAGGGTTTCTCCTCTCTTCCAAGAGAGTTCTTTAACACACATCACACTCCTCCTTCAAGTTCTACTTCAAGGCATAGGTGATTGTAAGTGTTGGTTTTCTATATTTCATAACATTCGTTATTTGAGTTGTGCTCTCGGTTGTGAGAGTGCTTTTGCCTGCTCCCTGGTTATGGGAGTCAAGGACATCGATTGTATTCGATTGCACTTGTAGGGTTGCTACAAGTGGGCTTTAAGGAAACCTCAAGTTAGGGTTCTAACTTGAGTATCCGGTGGTATCCGGGTGGTAGGGACGTAGGATTACCGGGAACAAGTCGGGAGTTGACTTGGGTAATCCGAACCCTTGAAACATCTCTGCGTTTGCGTGTGTTTCATTTTGGGTTGTTTTTCTATTCCGCACTATTTATTGGATTGCATTTTATTTGGCGTAAATTCCTTTTAAATTTGCATAAACACTATTCAACCACCCTTCTAGTGTTTTCCCCATAGACAGGGTCCTTACAATTAGTATCAGAGTGCAAGGTTTTATCTATGGCATCCAACAACAACAACGTTCCTCTCCCGTCTTCGTACAACAATCACGACCGTGATGGAACGTCCACACTTTTCGAAGGTCAATCTACGCTACGTCCTCCACGTTTCATTGGTACTAATTTTGGTTATTGGAAGTGTAGGATGGAGACATTCCTTAGTAGTGCTTCACTTTGGAGAACTCTCCACAAGGAGTACGTCGAGCCCACCGAAGAGGATTTTGAAAAATGGACGACTTCCGAGAAGTCTGCCGAAGTCAACAACACTAAAGCAATGAACGCTCTTCATTGTGCGTTAGACCCGAATGAGTTCAACAAGATATGCACATGTAAGAGTGCATATCAAATTTGGAACCATCTCATCGTTACCCACGAGGGAAAGAACAAGGTAAAGCTTTCAACGTTAGATGTTACCGTGCAAAACTTCGATTTGTTTCATATGCAGGATAATGAGAGCATTGCATCGATGTACGGACGCTTTACCGACATCACAAATGAATTGGAAGCCCTTGGCCAAATCTACACCGAACCTGAAAAGGTAATAAAGATTATCATAGGGATGACCTCCAAATGGGAAAGAAGAGCAATCTCCATTGAGGAGGTCAATGACTTGAAGAACTATACCATGGTGAATCTCATCGGGACTCTTATGTCTTACGAAGTAAGACGAGAGAACCGATTTAAGATTCGAGCCATGATGAATCCCTCAGAGGCCAAGAAGAAAGCTTTGGCATTCAACACCAACTCATCATCCTTCGATAGTGAGGAATCCGAGAACGAGATGGATTTGGGTGAAATGGCCCAAATGGCGAAGAAGTTCCAACGCTTTTTACGCAAAGGTAAATTTCCCTCAAACAAATGTTTTGACTCTACGAATGCTACTTCCTCTCTTTGTTATAAGTGTAATAAGCTAGGGCACATCAAGAGGGATTGCCCAATGCTAAATAACAAAGAAAAGTGGAAGGCACCGAAGTACGACAAGTCCGATAAGAACAAGAGAGACAAGAAGAAAGGACTCGTAGGTACCTTCGATGACTCAAGTGATGACCCATCAATCGATTCCGATGATGAGAAGGGTGAGAGCGCCCACATGTGTTTCATGGCATTAGAAGACCCACTCTCGGATGAGAGTGATTCTGACACAGACGACACCGAGGTAACAATGGATGAACTACGTATTGCTAATGAAGAACTTTTTGCTAAATACCAATCTTTAATGCTTAAGTACACTAGATTAAAGAAATTGAATATTATCAACTCATCCATTCCATGCATTATCAACAATGACACCATTGTTGATACTCTAACTCTTGAGAAAGCAAGCTTAGCTTCTCAAAATGTCACATTGAGAGATGAGGTGAATTCCCTCAAATCTCAACTAAATCAAACACATCATAAGGATAATAGTGATCTAGTTACACGTCACACACAATTTGGTTTAGAGAATGATTCTCTTAAAACCCAAGTGCACGAGCTCAAAGCACGGGTGTCCACCTTGGATACCAACATTTATTCTTTAAAGGAGAAATATAAGCTCATGTCCTCCCATATTGTGAGATTCAATAAGGGAAAAGGACAATTGGATGATTTGCTTGCAAACCAATTTCCGGCCACACATCGTGTTGGCCTTGGTTTGTAAAATCGAATGCATCCAATGCTCGCACATCCTATAGTGGTGTCACTATAGATTTTGTGAGGCCTTCCTCCGGTGCATCCACAAGTGGTGTCAAAGACACTATAGGTAGAAATCCTACCAAGAATGTCACCACTTCACCTTCTCTTTCTTTTGGCAAGAAACCCACTAAGGGTGGAAACCAAAAGCAAGGCCATGCTTATATGTACACTAACACTCATCCACGTAGGAAATCTCCTACTTCACAAGTGGATAATCACGACACATTTTATGCTCCGCACCCACGGACACGTACACAACCACACATGAGAAATACTCATGTACATGCTCCTATACACCAGTATGCTCATACGCATCATTCTTTTATGTATGCTCATCCTCCACATGTCATGCATGATCAATATGTTTCATATAATATGCATGTTCCCAAGCATACTTTTCATCCTATAATGTACAATGCATATCCTCAACCTCATATTTATGCTAGAAATCATCTTCCTAAAAAGCATGCACCACGTAGAAATTCAACAAGTATGCATGCAACAAAGAATAGGACTCCCATGACTTAAACAATTTGTGGTCCTAAGAACACTAGCCTAAATGTTAGGAATGCGTATTGTTACGAGGTGGAACTCGCCTACAATGAATTTGTATTATGGGGAACCAAGGGCACGATGGTTATGTGGAGAAGAAGGTTAAGGTAGGCTGTTTTACAAGTGATTAGTGGGGTGAAGAAGTCGGACCCGTGGCCGGTGGTGCTCACGGGGTCGAATCTCGCCGGATGCAGCTGAGGAAGGTTGGATGGCAGGGTGCTGAAGCTGACTTCGGTCAAGGGGCGAGCTCTCCTGCAGCACGAACAACTCGTCAGAAGGGCAGGGTTGGGGTTCAACCCTTAGCCCCTCCGATGCCTAAGTCAGTAATATGGCTTAAAATGGGGGCTAGACACGCTGGTCGGACTAACGGTGTGTCCGCCGCTCGTGACGAGCTATAGGTGGGAGAACAAAGATATGGAAGACCTTTGCTCTCGTGTGTGAATAATAGAAAATGAGAGAGAATTCTCCAACCCCCCTTCCGTAAGAGGAGAGGGGGTATTTATACCTGACGGGTGATGACTAGGCGGAGCTGACCTGGCATGCTGACTGGATGTGTTGAGCTGGCTCGGTCGTCAGCGGAAACTCCAGATAAGGACGTCAGGAACTGGGTTGCCTGACCTGCTTTCGTCAGGCGACGCGACGGCCAGGGGGTGCTTTTGTCGGGGGTGTCAGAGCCGAAAGCATTGACTGTCAGATGGCTCAGCTGCCAGGGGGCGCTTTGTCAGTCGGTCGGGTGACGTATGTGTCAGTCGTGTCCCTATCCTAGGTTGTTTGTCGTTAGCGACGAACTAAAGGTCAGGCTGTGTCACTCTAGGCGCCGCGGTTCGTGGGAATCGGGCGGGTCGTTCCGATCGGGGGTTGTCCGGCCTGGCCGCGCCCCCCTATCGGTCATGGGCTACGGTCCGCCGGTACGGAAGGGTACGTCCGTGCCTGTCAATAGGCCCGGCTCAGCTACCCAAGCGTCCCCAAGCGCGCTACCCCCGGTGGGTCGAGCGGCTGTGGTTGTTCGGCTCGGCCGGTTCGGGGAACGCTGCAAGGCGCGCCCGTCTCCATATTGCCCCGGATTTTCGGGGCGGCGGCCCTTTTGTGAAAAGGTGAGTTAATGGGGTATGTTAGCGGATCCGGGCGTGAGTCGGACTCCTACGATCTTTAGGTCGTAACAATTGCCCTCGGCATTCGAGTGCGAGGCGGAAGCCAGGTTCGTCTCGGATGGCGTAACGCAACCACGACACTATCTTTTAACGTGACCCGGGCTTGGATCCAAGCTTAGGGGGGATGCTGGTCCTGCGGGATGGGTCCCGCTATAGCGGGATCGCGAGGTCTCTTTCGGAGTGTGAGACAAGCGGGGCGTTGTCCCATAACGAGGTGCCGTTGTTGGTGATTATTGGGCCGGATTTAGGGGGAGCTCGACTTTTTGAGAATGTTAGGGCTCTTGTTGAGAGGCGTTCATCGGACGCGCTTGTAGTTTTCACGGAACTTCAGCCGGGCCGTGCCCGGTGGACCTTCCAGCTGATGTGCGCTTGGGCTTGGGAGGAGGAGTCTAAAAGGGGGAATATTATACGCCAATCTTTATCAGAAATCTAGGTGATATTTACAACACTAGGAGAAGATGTGGCCCAACCGGCGGTTGGGACGGAGGGTTGTCCACATTTGTTGTTCGCTTCGTCGGGAGGAGCAGATCCCTGCGTCGGGGCGGTCTTCCCGTATGTCGATTACCGAATTTCTACCGCCACATTTGTTTTTTTTAAGGGGTGCCGCCCTGTGGCGGTTCAGCCTTCGGGAGCGCCGACCCTCGGTCGTAGGAGGGGACCCTCTTCCTTTCCCTTTCCTCGCTTCCTCGCGTTTTGCCTAGCTGTCGTCGTGCTGGAGGGTTGCTCGGCCTGGCCAGGGACCCCGCGCACCGAGGGTGAACCCCAGGGAGGCTGAGGACGAGGTGGCGGTGGCGGCGCCGCTGGGAGAGCCGTTGGGGGGTTTCCCCCCTCGACACCCTGTGGGGATCGCCGAAGGTGACGGCGTTAATTGGGGTGTTGCGGCACGCGGCCGGCCATCCGGACCTGCCTTTTGATACAGTAACAAGCAGGGGGAAAGCTGGCGGGCGGGGCCTCCCATGTGTAAGGGGAATATCCTGTTGGAGGTGGTGGGGCTATAGCGGCCATCGTAGGGGGAAGTGAGGTCCGTCGGTGGCTATCGGCTTTCTCCGTAGTTCGGTGGGGCATTTGGGGCCGTTTTATGCCTGAAGTGAGGGGATGGGAATCCCCTGCGTCTCTCTTCCTCCTCCCCTCTGACCTTTGGAGGGGGGTATTTATAGCGAGATTCTGTGGAAGGGTTTTTCTTGGGTAACGCGAGGGATTAGTGCCGTTAATGGGCTCTGCGGAATCCCGCGCTTTGAGAATCGCTTTTCCCTGGCGGTATCTGGCACTCTGGCCTCTCGGGGGGCGTGTTGCTGCTGATGGCATGTTGTCCAAGCGTCCTTTCGTTATGTTGAGTCGCATCGTGGCGCTGTTTTGACGAGACAGGGCCACTGCCCTATCTAGACTGGGCGCCTATTTCGCGGCCTCTGCCATGCGACCGGTCCGTTCCAGGTCACGTGCCTTGGCATCTTGCAGAAGTTACGCAATTACCAATTATGCCCCCAACATTCCCGTGTCCGAGATCGCGAGGTCTGGGGGAAGGGGATGTTGTTGGCTTGTGTTGCCTTTGGGCGGGGCGGGGAGTCGGCGGTGGGGTTCGGGGTGAGACACGTTGTCCTATCATGATTTGATCACGGGTCGACCCTGTCACGCAGGGCGGGCCCCAGTGTACCTCTTTCCCCCTTGAGGGAAAGGTGTCGGTGACTTTCAGTGAGCGGGGTTCGAGCTGCGGGCGTAGATTTCCTAGAAGTCCTACGCCAGTTAAGCGGGATAGTGCGTTGATCGCCCGGCACTTGGCGGGGGGATAGCTACCCGCTATGGTATTCTCCGAAAAATCTGGGCGTATAAAGAAGAACGTTTTTATTTAAATTTGTAAGAGCTGATCTACAGCTTGTACAGGAGTTCTTAGTTTATCGCCCGTTGTGGGGTCAGATCCGGCTCGGGGGGGCTATAGAGCTGTCCTCGCCCGTGGTTTAATGACCTCCGGATCTAGGGGTCACTGTGGGTCGGGTGGGCCCTTTTTAACTTGAGTTGAGCTCGGCACGGAGGAGAATGGCCGCCTTCTGTGCTGAAGTGTTGCAAGGTCTCCTTGGCCCGAGAGAGGGGGGCGTTGCGGATTTTGCTGATCGGGTTGCCTTCCCTCCGTTGCTTTGTCTTCTCCTTCCCCGGACGGGGTAAGGTTTCCTCGGTCTGGTAGAGGTGCCGAGAAGGGGGATCACCAGGGAAGCCGTCTTTCTGGGGCGTGCGCCTTGGGGAGGTTCTTGAGCATCGAGCCACCCCTCGCCGCCCCACGCCTCGCTGCTTCGGTTTGAGGGTGGGGTTCGGTGCCCGGTTGTGCATGGGCAGGCTGACACGCCCTGACTTGCCTTTTGGGCTCGTCAGTGATGCAGCCTTTCCGAGGTCCTCGCCCGGAGGTCGACTGCGAGGAGGTACTGGCCGGCAAGCGCTGGGGGCTCTCGCATGCCCAGTCGGCGTTGAACGGATGCCATTCTTTCTCCGACCCGTCGTCGTTTAGGGCGGACGGAGGCGTGGAAGGCGGATTTCCCTTGTGTAAGGGGAATAACCTTTTGGCGATCCGTTTGTAAGGGGAATATCCTGTTAGTGGAGCTCGAGATGTAGGAACCGCCGCCTTGGGCGGCGGGAGCCATTGATGGCCGGTGACCTCTCTTTTGTTAGGGCGGTGTATCTCGGCCCGTTTTCCGGTGGGTGGGGGGATCAAGTGGCGGTTTTTCATGTCTGCTGGTTCTCTTCCTTTTAGAAGGGGGAGTGGCGTCTTTATAGGGAGATCTCATTGACGGGTTCTCCCCTATTTATTGAACTGAGTTGGCATTATTAATGGGCTCCTCAAATTCATGCTCGTGGGAAACCGTCTTTGCCAGGTGGCTCTTACGGGTCCTCGTTTGGAGCGCGTCATTAATGGTGGGGAGTTTCTCGAGCGTCCTTTCGTTTCGTCGAGTCACATCGGGGCCGCCTACTCGGGAACTGACGCCATTTCGTCCCGGTTTGTGTGCCCCCGTCTCCTGATTTTTCGAGGGCCATGGGCACGTAGCCCCCTCCGGTTTGGGCGGCTAGGGTTGATCCTGCCCCAAAGGTCTTGAGGGGGGGAGCGGGAGCGTAGCCCGGCCCGTGCCCTTCTCTGGTTTGGGTGGCTAGGGTTGGCCCTGCCCCAGAGGTCTTGAGGGGGGGGGGGGGCGCGTAGCCCGGCCCGTGCCCTTCTCTGGTTTGGGTGGCTAGGGTTGGCCCTGCCCCAGAGGTCCTGAGGGGGGAGCGGGCGCGTAGCCCGGCCCGTGCCCTTCTCTGGTTTGGGGGGCTAGGGTTGGCCCTACCCCAGAGGTCTTGAGGGGGGGAGCGGGCGTGTAGCCCGGCCCGTGCCCTTCTCTGGTTTGGGTGGCTAGGGTTGGCCCTACCCCAGAGGTCTTGAGGGGGGGAGCGTGCGCGTAGCCCGGCACGTGCCCTTCTCTGGTTTGGGTGGCTAGGGTTGGCCCTGCCCCAGAGGTCTTGAGGGGGGGAGCGGGCGCGTAGCCCCGGCCCGTGCCCTTCTCTGGTTTGGGTGGCTAGGGTTGGCCCTGCCCCAGAGGTCTTGAGGGGGGGAGCGGGCGCGTAGCCCGGCCCGTGCCCTTCTCTGGTTTGGGTGGCTAGGGTTGGCCCTGCCCCAGAGGCTTGAGGGGGGGAGCAGGCGCGTAGCCCGGCCCGTGCCCTTCTCTGGTTTGGGTGGCTAGGGTTGGCCCTGCCCCAGAGGTCTTGAGGGGGGGAGCGGGCGCGTAGCCCGGCCTGTGCCCTTCTCTGGTTTGGGTGGCTAGGGTTGGCCCTGCCCCAGAGGTCTTGAGGGGGGGAGCGGGCGCGTAGCCCGGCCCGTGCCCTTCTCTGGTTTGGGTGGCTAGGGTTGGCCATGCCCCAGAGGTCTTGAGGGGGGGAGCGGGCGCGTAGCCCGGCCCGTGCCCTTCTCTGGTTTGGGTGGCTAGGGTTGGCCCTGCCCCAGAGGTCTTGAGGGGGGGAGCGGGCGCATAGCCCGGCCCGTGCCCTTCTCTGGTTTGGGTGGCTAGGGTTGGTCCTGCCCCAGAGGTCTTGATGGGGGGGAGCGGGCGCGTAGCCCGGCCCGTGCCCTTCTCTGGTTTGGGTGGCTAGGGTTGGCCCTGCCCCAGAGGTCTTGAGGGGGGAGCGGGCGCGTAGCCCGGCCCGTGCCCTTCTCTGGTTTGGGTGGCTAGGATTGGCCCTGCCCCAGAGGTCTTGAGGGGGGGAGCGGGCGCGTAGCCCGGCCCGTGCCCTTCTCTGGTTTGGGTGGCTAGGGTTGGCCCTGCCCCAGAGGTCTTGAGGGGGGGAGCGGGCGCGTAGCCCGGCCCGTGCCCTTCTCTGGTTTGGGAGGCTAGGGTTGGCCCTGCCCCAGAGGTCTTGAGGGGGGGAGCGGGCGCGTAGCCCGGCCCGTGCCCTTCTCTGGTTTGGGTGGCTAGGGTTGGCCCTGCCCCAGAGGTCTTGAGGGGGGGAGCGGGCGCGTAGCCCGGCCCGTGCCCTTCTCTGGTTTGGGTGGCTAGGGTTGGCCCTGCCCCAGAGGTCTTGAGGGGGGAGCGGGCGCGTAGCCCGGCCAGTACCCTTCTCTGGTTTGGGTGGCTAGGGTTGGCCCTGCCACAGAGGTCTTGAGGGGGGGAGCGGGCGCGTAGCCCGGCCCGTGCCCTTCTCTGGTTTGGGTGGCTAGGGTTGGCCCTGCCCCAGAGGTCTTGAGGGGGGAGCGGGCGCGTAGCCCGGCCCGTGCCCTTCTCTGGTTTGGGTGGCTAGGGTTGGCCCTGCCCCAGAGGTCTTGAGGGGGGGAGCGGGCGCGTAGCCCGGCCCGTGCCCTTCTCTGGTTTGGGTGGCTAGGGTTGGCCCTGCCCCAGAGGTCTTGAGGGGGGGAGCGGGCGCGTAGCCCGGCCCGTGCCCTTCTCTGGTTTGGGTGGCAAGGGTTGGCCCTGCCCCAGAGGTCTTCAGGGGGGGAGCGGGCGCGTAGCCCGGCCCGTGCCCTTCTCTGGTTTGGGTGGCTTGGGTTGGCCCTGCCCCAGAGGTCTTGAGGGGGGGAGCGGGCGTGTAGCCCGGCCCATGCCCTTCTCTGGTTTGGGTGGCTAGGGTTGGCCCTGCCACAGAGGTCTTGAGGGGGGGAGCGGGCGCGTAGCCCGGCCCGTGCCCTTCTCTGGTTTGGGTGGCTAGGGTTGGCCCTGCCCCAGAGGTCTTGAGGGGGGGAGCGGGCACGTAGCCCGGCCCGTGCCCTTCTCTGGTTTGGGTGGCTAGGGTTGGCCCTGCCTGATCACTCCTTATTTTACACTTTTTTTCCGCATGTTTGCATGCCATTTAGACCGCCCAAATCATGTTTTTCACGATATATCGACGATATTGCGATGCTTTTCACGATTTGTTGTTTTTGTCGCATTTCAGGTGATTTGGCGCGATTTGGAGTGATCTCGAGATGCGCTTACTCTAGACGGCCACCGACGACCTCCCCGAGGGGTATTTTACTGTTGGAGAGGAGCGGAAGAAGAATGGACGTCGCAGGAGCGACGAGGAGGCCAAAATAAGCAGAATGGGCATTTTTTGTGTCCCACTCGGCCGAGTGGAGGATCCACTCGGCCGACCAGTGAGACACTGCTCGGCCGACCCGTTCAGACACGATTTCCATGTGTACTCGGCCGAGCGACGGAGACCACATCGGCCGAGTGACGATACCACGTCCGCCCGAGTGGCGCCCAGACGATGCCCCTCCAAAATATCGAAGTTACTGTTTTTCGGCCATCTGAGCTTCAGAAGACCCACTCGGCCGAGTGGTAAACCACGTCCGCCCGAGTGCAGTGAAGCCATCGGCCGAGTGACGATAGCTCACTCGGCCGAGCTGCCCCCGAACTGAAGACCCCTGAAGCCCCCGACTTACTGGAAAATGACAGGGTTTTCACTCGGCCGAGCGACTTTTGTCACTCGGCCGAGTGCGATGCGCTGCCTGTAGCGAAATTTGCGGAAAACAGGCTGTGCAGGGGCGTTTTGGTCAGGATTTTTGGACGATTTTGAGGGCTATTTAAGCCCTGTTTTTACCCTAGTTTAGGGAGGGATCTCTTAGATTTTTTACAGCTTTTTGAGACTACTTTTTGCTTTATTATTTGTGATTGGAGAAGAGGGAAAACTTGGATTTTTGTTGGATTAATTGAAGAATTACATTGGTTTGCATCTCTCTTCCCCAAAAACTCTATTTTTATTGTTTATATCATTGTTGTGATGAATTCCATTGCCTATTTCATTGATTATTTTTATGCTATTGCTATGATTTGTGAGTAGTCTCCACGTCTTGGGGCGTGGGGATGAACCCTACAAGCCCTGTTTCCTATTTGTGTTGAATTGGTAGAAATTGAGCTAGAATAGCTATTAGGGATTAGATTGAGATCGATTTACTACGGATAGCTAGGTATTCATATCAATTGGGATTTGCAAGAGATTGGATCCCAATTTGATAGGAAGCCCTAGAAATCCGAATTGGGTTGGAGTCGGATTTTCGAAGTATCTGTTTGCAAGAGAATGGACCGATACTCGGATTTCCGGTTGCAATTCCATGCCGATACTCGTTTGCAAGAGATTGGACGGGTAGGAACTATCTCAATCTAGATCGTGGACCGAGTTTGCAAGAGATTGGACTCGGTGCACGATTGAACGATGATGTTGATCCTAATGCTAGCTTTCCTAGGCTAGGGTTTGCAAGAGATTGGACCCGAACCTAGGATAGCTATAGACCGGCAACAGCGCGAGAGCGTGAGCTTGGTTCTACATTTAGTTGCAACTAGTTCATCCAAATTCTCATTCTAGCAATTTTGATACCGACGAACCACATTTATGAAATACGGTGAGTAGCGGGAATTCCCCATTCCCTAGACGTTCTTTATTTGATTTGATATTTCGCACACTTGTCTGACGATTGTGACAGGATCGCCCAAGGCAATTCCCTCTATCCTTAAATAGCCAGGTTGATTAGGAGCAAGCACGGTCATTCGTCCTCCCTGTGTTCGATACCCGCTCGCCGCTATACCGTGCGCTTGCGGTAAAACTACAACCGTTCTTTGGGGTCACATCCCGGAGCGACCAAGTTTTTGGCGCCGTTGCCGGGGATGGCATTTTGACGGTGCTCGGCATCGACCACCCGGTTATTTCTTCTTACTATCTTCCTTTACTTCCCTCTCTATCTTATTCTAACTTCATTCGCAGCACTATTTGCATGTTCCCCCCGTATTTTGCGTAAGATCTTAACAGGGAGAATGGAGGATGCAACGCCAACAATAGAACTCAGTCAAGAAGACTACGACTCCTTCACAGACCTCCTTAAGGAGCTTGTCGACGAGGTCCACACTACCGGAGCATTTTCTATTGATGTCAAGGACCCCGACGAACAACTATTTGCTAGTTTTGTGATGGACCAAATCTCCCCGGAGGGGATTATCGGAGGCAATGTCAGAGTTGACGTGGTCGACGACAAATTGTATTTCGAAGCCAATAGAGCAAGCGTCGAAGAACACTATGCTCCCGAAGAACCCTTCGAACAAACCGACATTCAGGGAGTTACACTCTATGACGCTCACTCTTGTTTTTATGAATCGTCTGATGAGTTTCTTGCTTCCAGGTACGAACTGGAGCAGAGTGAAGGTTTTGGCGATGCTAGCACTGAATCGGAGGGCGCCTATTTCGATGCCTCATCCTCACTAAGTAGCGAGTCTGACTCGTCACAAGAGAGCATGCCCCCTGAACATGAGGTAAACACGGATAACAAGGAAGAAGTCGAACTCATGCAAGCCGATGAAGTGGAAGGAGCAGCGCCACCTGAGGTAGAGCTTAAACGATTACCACCGAATCTAAGGTATGCCTTTTTGGGTAATAAATTAACTTTCCTGGTGATAGTCAGTTCCCACCTCACACAAGATCAACTTGAAAAACTCCTAGACGTTCTCAGGAGCCACAAAGATGTCTTGGGATACACAATCTCCGATCTAAAAGGGATAAGCCCTAGGCTTTGCACGCATCGGATCCATTTGGAGGATACCGAAGCCACCTCCATAGAGCCTCAAAGGCGGCTAAACCCAAACATGAAGGAGGTGGTTAAGAAGGAAATCCTAAAATTGTTAGAAGCCGGTATAATTTATCCTATCTCTGACAGTAGATGGGTTAGCCCCGTTCACGTCGTCCCCAAGAAAGGGGGGATGACTGTCATAAAAAATGAAAAAGGTGAGCCAATATCTACGCGCACTGTCACGGGATGGCGAATGTGCATTGACTATAGGAAACTTAATAAAGCCACCCGAAAGGACCATTATCCATTGCCATTCATTGATCAAATGCTTGAACGCCTCGCGAACCATAAATATTTTTGCTATCTAGACGGATATTCGGGTTTCTTCCAAATCCCTTTGCACGAAGATGACCAAGAAAAGACAACTTTCACTTGTCCCTATGGCACCTATGCTTACCGTAGGATGCCGTTTGGCCTTTGTAATGCCCCCGCCACTTTTCAAAGATGTATGACATCCATATTTTCCGATTACATTGAAAATATTATGGAAGTTTTTATGGATGATTTCTCGGTTTACGGAAGTGAGTTTGACTCTTGCTTGGAAAACCTCACTAAAGTCCTGAAAAGGTGCCAACAAAACAATCTCACTCTCAATTGGGAGAAGTGTCACTTCATGGTCACGGAAGGTATAGTTCTCGGACATCTTGTTTCCTCGAGGGGAATCGAGGTAGATAAAGCAAAAATTGAGGTAATCGAAAAACTTCCTCCTCCTATTAATGTCAAGGGCATTAGAGGCTTCCTTGGTCACGCGGGGTTTTACCACCGCTTCATCAAGGATTTCGCCTCGATTGCCCGACCACTTACTTCCTTGCTCGCTAAAGATGTTCCTTTTGACTTTTCAGGAGAATGCTTGCAAGCTTTCAACACCTTGAAGGAAGCGCTAGTCTCCGCGCCCATCATACAACCGCCGGATTGGAGCCTCCCTTTTGAGCTAATGTGCGATGCTAGCGACCAAGCCATTGGAGCGGTATTGGGACAAAGGAAAGATAGGAAGCTTCATGCGATATACTATGCGAGCAAGACATTGGATGACGCGCAGAAAAACTACACAACTACCGAAAAGGAGCTTCTAGCGGTCGCTCCTACCTCCTCGGCTCCAAGGTGATTGTCCACACCGACCATGCGGCATTGAAGTATCTTTTGAACAAGAAGGAGGCCAAACCCCGGTTGATTAGGTGGATACTCTTGTTGCAAGAATTCGACCTAGAGATCAGAGATAAGAAGGGTACGGACAACGTCGTGGCGGATCATTTATCTAGTCTCGTTCGCGACAAGGAGGATGAGAGCTTACCTATTGACGACACATTTGTTGATGAGAGGCTATATGCGGTAAGGACCGGGGAAGTACCTTGGTACGCGGACTTCGTCAACTACTTGGCTTGCGGTATCAAACCGCATGGGATTTCCACGCAACAAAAGAGGAGATTTATGCATGAGGTCCGTAGCTATTTTTGGGAAGATCCTTACCTTTTCAAGATATGCAAAGATAGTGTCATTCGTAGGTGTGTTTCTAAAGAGGAGGCAACGTCTATCATTTTGCATTGCCACGGTCTACCATGCGGGGGACATCATGCCGCCTCTAAAACCACCGCTAAGATCTTGCAGAGCGGGTTCTTCTGGCCGACAATGTTTAAAGACACCCACACCTTTGTAAAGGGGTGCGATAGATGCCAACGGACCGGGAATATCTCCAAGCGCAATGAAATGCCAATGAGGCCCATCCAAGAAATTGAGCTTTTTGATTGTTGGGGAGTAGACTTCATGGGACCATTTCCATCGAGCAATGGCAACAAATACATCTTATTGGCCGTCGACTACGTCTCCAAATGGGTGGAGGCAATTGCCACCCCCACTAATGATGCAAGGGTCGTCTCCAAGTTCTTCAAGCAAAATATCTTCCCGCGCTTTGGAGTGCCGCGTACCTTGATAAGCGACGGGGGAAGCCACTTCATAGAGAACAAGTTTGAAGCCATGCTAAAGAAGTACGGGGTGAATCATAGAGTTGGCATGGCTTATCACCCCCAGACAAGTGGTCAAGTGGAAGTCTCAAATAGAGAGATCAAGCAAATTCTCGAGAAAACGTGGATTGGTCTAGAAAGGATTGGTCAATGAAGCTAAACGATGCTCTATGGGCATATCGCACGGCCTTTTGCACCCCCATCGGTACCACACCGTTCCGACTAGTTTATGGGAAGGCTTGCCACTTGCCGGTTGAGTTGGAGCACCGCGCATATTGGGCCATCAAGACCTTTAACTACGACTACAAGAGTGCGGCGGTGAGGCGACTCTTGGACATCAACGAGCTTGATGAAATAAGGAGAGACGCCTATGAGAGCTCGAGAATTTACAAGGAAAGGACCAAGATTTTCCACGATGCCCGCATAATCATCACGGATTTCAAGGTGGGAGACAAGGTCTTGCTCTACAATTCCCGGCTCCGACTATTTCCCGGTAAGTTGAGGTCACGTTGGTCGGGACCTTTCACCATCAAGTACATACAACCGGGAGGAGCTTTCGAGTTGGAAAGCAAGGATGGTGCCACATTTAAGGTGAATGGTCAAAGGCTCAAGCACTATTCCGAGGGGATCCCGACGGGCGAAACCAATAGAGTATATTTGCTTAAAGAGCGATCGGATGATCTCTCGGACCTCCTTGATGAGGTGATAGAGGAGGCGATTCCTCACTCAATCGGCGCTCTTTTTGATGAAGAATTTGAAAAAGGCCCGGATTTAGGCCAAGATGAAGAGAATAAAGATGATTCCCCCGACTTCTCCGCTGATGAAGATGAAGGCGACGCTGATGTCGCAAGGATTCGAGAGCTCTGCAAGCTCTCGAAATTAAAGTCTCCAAAGAAAGCTCCGCCGGTACGGAAATCGGCATCGCCGGTTAAGCCGTTGACCGGGGCAAATGCTAGCTTGGGGGAGCCTCCCCCCAACACTATTCGAGATAGGAGACCTCCGAGGGAGAACGCTACGCCGCCACGTCCAAATCCAAGCGCGCTCCCCGGGAAGTTTGACGGGTGCATCTCATATGCAACAAACAACCCGCATTGATTGAAAATTATAGGGGGTCGAGCTCACGACCTAAAACGAGCGCTTGTCGGGAGGCAACCCGACGGTTTTTGCTTTATTTTTACTTTTTCTTTATTTTCGTTTTAGAAATTTTTAGTGTTCTGAGTCATTCGACCAAAAATTCCGTGATAACGGGTCCTATTTTTCTTGACAGGAGAGGAGATAGGTAGATCCATTATGAGGAGGATGAACGAGACGACGAGGAGCGCCCCAAGAAGGCGCTCGACGCTTAGGAGGAGGATGAAATCGACTGGAGGAAGAAAGACGGAGTTTAGAGCCAAAACGAAGACAAACAGCAGAAATTAAGGCTCACTCGGCCGAGTATACTAGTCACTCGGCCGAGTACACAAGTTCGTCCGGCCGAGCCGCTCACGAACGAGGGAAGTCTGCTGAACCCAACTCTCTGTTTATTTTCTTGATTTCGATATAACTGCTACTCGGCCGAGTATATATATTCACTCGGCCGAGTAAAACGGATACCCTCCTAGGGCGAGTCATGCCGAGTAGCTTGAGTCACTCGGCCGAATGGACTTACGTCACTCGGCCGAGGCTGGAAAAGCCACTCGGCCGAAGCGTTATCGGGGAAAAATTTTTTATTGCCTCGCTCGGCCGAGTGAGCACGTCACTCGGCCGAGTCGTAACTTTCTTTTATATAAGTGGCGAGGGGGGCGCGGATTTCGAAATCGAAAAATCCCAAATCCGCCCGCGCCCCCTCAGCTACCCTCGCCCGATCTCGCTTCACCCAGCCCCCACTCGCCCGACCAAGCCCACGCGCGCCGCCGCTCGGCCAGCCACCACCGGCCGACCGTCGCCGCACCCCGCCCGAGTCGCCGCCGGCGGCCTCGTCTCCGATCGCCTCCGGTATAGCTTGATTTGCCCGTTTTTTCCTCTTTTTGCGTATTTTTCGAGGATCCGTGTATTAATCGAACCCCTAACCCGAATCAATTCCTATATCTATCTGTTATACCCCTATTGCTCCATACATTTTGATTATTACTCGCTGATATCGCTTTTTCATGCGCAGGTTGCTTTTTGGAGCTTAGGGGAGCCTAGGGGAGCTCCTACGGGCTGCTTTGGACTTCGTGGAGGCGCGGACTTCGCACGCTTCCACCGCTTAGCACTTGCGGCGTGTTTTGGTACACTCTTTCCATTCTTTTTGCACACACCACACTTTTTCACTTTTCGGCACGCTCGGGGCCGATATGCCGCCCCGGACACAGCCGCAGACGAGGAGACCTTCCGCTAAGCGGAAGAGGTCGGATGACGCCGGCCCCGCCCATGAGGCGGAAGAGTCTCCTCCTCCTTCCCCCACACACGTCGTCCACCCAGCACAGCCTGCAGGCCCCGCACACCCCGCACAGCCTGCAGTGCACCCACATCCCGCACAGCCTCTCCCTGCCGATCCACAGCCACCACCACCGGCTCCACTGGTCGGGTCGCTCGGGATTACGTTCCGAGACGACGCACACCGCGCCGTCTTCGAGCGTATCTCCCAGCGCTCGATCGTACCCTCCAGGTTTACACACCTCGCTGACCTAGGACGCCTGGGGGTACTTGAGGGGATGCTCACGTTGTACGACAACGTGGGCTGGCGAGATTTTCTGCAGGTGTCGGCGGATACTTTTACCCGCCCGACACTTGAGATTTTGAGTTCGATCGCCCGGACCGATGAGGGATGCTCATTCCGGTTCATGGATCGAGAGTGTCAGGTCACTCTCGATATGATGAGAGCGTTTTTCTCTTGGCCCGCCGTCCCCGGAGCCGATCGCGGTTACGGCCCCACACATATCCCTCCACCCTCTTTCGACGCCGGTGCCTTCTGGGCACGTATCACGGGTCTCCACGCCGCCTTTGACCCTAGTAGGGCCAAGGCCTCGGCCATCGTACATCCCTGCCTTCGCATTGCTCAGCGCCTTATGGCGACGACATTTTTGGCCAGATATGAGCCGGGCACGATGTCTACGCCAGAGCTTTACATGCTCTACGCGATGACACGTCCCAGAGCTCTATCTAGGGATGGAGATGAGCTTGTCCCCGCCGTCGTGATCGATATCGCGGCATGGTACTTAGACTGCATCATTGTATCGGTGGGCGCTCGCTCACCCATATGCTGCGGCGGCCTGATTACCTTGCTGGCTCTTATGACCGGCAAGGACTTCCCTGACGACTTGCGACGCGTCCCGGGCCCCACCTCTTTGTCGATAGATGTTATGGCCCGGATGAAGATGCTTCGTCCGCATGGTGAGCGTCACTGGGTCTGGTTGCACGGCCCTTTCGGTGCCGACTACATGATTCTCCCGAGCCCAGCTCGGACCCAGATTGCACCGGCCCACGTTGACTGGCTCCCTGCGATGGATGTCCTCATCCCCGCTGCGTACTTGCTCGAGGTCGAGGAGGCCGAGCAGGCCCCCGTTCCCCCTGTAGACCCTGCTGCACACCCTGCCGAGCCTGCTGCCGACCCTGCTGCCGAGCCCGTTGACCCTGTGGCCCCTCAGCCCATACCAGATGTTTCCGCTGCTCCTGACACCGCTGTCGGTGTCGGGAGCACCTTAGCTGAGCCCACCCCCACCACTTCCGAGGCTGTCACCACCACTCCCACCACCACCTCCGGCCCTCTGTCCGTCGAGCCTCTTTGCTCCGCTCTCCCCGAGCGCCCGCAGACCTTTGTTGAGAGTGGAGAGACCTCGTTCGCCGCAGTCGTGGAGACCATGGCTAGCATGATCTCCGCTCGGATTGCGCCTTTTGGTCCACACACTTCCATCCCAGCGGTAGAGTCCTCTGTCTCCACAGTTGCCGTATTCTCTGAGAGCGTCGTGGCGTCTGTCCACACTTCTGTGCCACTGACCTCTCTAGCCGCCTCACAGCCGCTTTTGTACTCTTCTTTCGCTGCCGCTGCCTCCACTTCTCACCGCCCGCCCCAGCCTCACACTGAGGCCCGGCCCACATTTCCAGGCGCGGCACTTTTCGTCCCCTTCCCTGCTGAGCCCGTTACATACTCCACTCGCGTACGCCAGCCTCGCCCTGCGCAGCCCCGACCGGTGCGTCCCTCTGCACCACCCCCGCCCGACACTGTACTGCAGAGCATACGTGCTCTTGAGTTGGCGGTGAGTGGTCTTCGAGGAGACCTTAGGACCCTGTCCTCCACCGTCTCTGCGATGGCTGGACGCTTCGAGCTGATCCCCCAGATCCACTACTGCCTTACACAGGTTCTGGAGCGTCTCCCACGCGTACCCCCACCCACCCAGCAGGTTCCCACACACACTTCCACACACACTAGACCTGCTTCCACT
Source organism: Scilla litardierei (assembly GCA_030789695.1). Lineage (NCBI taxonomy): Eukaryota > Viridiplantae > Streptophyta > Magnoliopsida > Asparagales > Asparagaceae > Scilla > Scilla litardierei. The sequence goes on from CM061136.1 coordinate 62,066,533, forward strand.
TCCACGCCCACCCCAGCTCAGCAGCCCGCCCAGCCAGCACCACCCTCACGACCTCCGCCTCAGGACGGAGACGGCGCAGCACCGCCTTCTTAGGCACTCTTGATGCCTTGATCCATTCCTGTCGTTGTGCTGCCCGTCTCTGCTGGGTCCTGATGCACTTTTGTCCACCCCCCTCCCCTCACTTATTTTGGGATTATATTTTTGATCATATCTATTTGCGCATATCATATCATATCTACTTGGGATTCTCATTTTGATCACATCTATATATATCTTTTTTGGGAGAGAGGGAGAGTTTTTGGTGCCGCATTTATTTTCATATCACTCCTATCTGTGCATGCATCATTTCCGCATCATATTTTCCTTTCTTTTTTCTTTCCTTTCATTATCTTTTTTTCTTCCCATCATGCATGCATCCTCACTTGCCCCTCACATTACTTGTCTCTCTGGGTGCCACACTTTGCACATTGAGGACACTGTGCCGTTTAGCTTGGGGGAGTGAGTTCTCACGTTCTTTTTCGATTCGTCACCTTTATTTTCAGTTTTTCACACCGTTTTTCACTTTTGCACTCATTTTTCATTATTTTTCTTTTATTTTGCCATGCATCACGTTTTTCTTATTTTCCTGTGTGCCGCATTGCATAGTTCTATTTTCCTTTTATCTTTACTTCTTTCTTTTTCATCTCATGCTAGAGATGAATTTTCTGTGATGATGTCTACGTGGAGTTAGCTTATTCTATATGCATGCTATATTTGTCATGTCTTAGATTTCATTTCTGATATCATATGCTATGACTTGCTTTGCATTTAGGAGTAGTAACCCACACTTTTTCCTCATGAAAATGGATGAAATTTTATTATTAGCTGAGCCTGAATATTCATATGTATGCTATCACAGAAAACACACCAAGATTCACGCATTGAATGCCTATATCTGGAGTACTGATTTCTTTTCCTTTATCACTTCTATATGCATGAATTGTGCACTTCACTTCAGGATGATTGAATGATGATTAGCTATGATATATCTGGATTAGTTAGTTTTTTGTGATCGAAACTGAGTAGATTAGATTACCCTGCTGAAGTTGTCGTGCATGTCTTATAGAGTGAGCCGAGAGTTATATGTATTTCTTTCTCCACAAATCTTGAACATCATTTCTCTACTTTTAAAAATCATTGGTGAATCTCCCCTTAGTGATTTTGTTTTATGGCATTTCCCCCGCTATTAATTCCTAGCTCCAAATCTCTTATTCTAAAAAAAAATAATAATAATAAAAGAGAGAAAAACATTCTTGTATATCATTATCTCTCTCTGAGTTGGGATCATTGTGTATATATTGCTTATTGAAAAAAAAAGAAAAAAAAAGAGGAAAAATCCTCAATAAAAGATCCCATCTCGCTTACTTTCTTTCTTCTTTCTCTTCTTTGCCTTTGGAGCTATATAAAAATGGGGATGTAAATATTTTTGTGCCACCACGCTTATAGATAAGCTTGGGGGAGGGGATCCATTGATGTGTGAGAGAGCGACTACTTGACATTGCACGACAACCTAGGCTAAGTAATATTCTAAACTCGGTGAGATTGTTTCTAGCTTTACGAAATCCAGAAATCTAAGCCTAGCGTTCATTTCATGAAATCCGTACTTTTCTATTCTCTCTATTCTATGGTGTGATACTCTTATACTCCAGATAGAAAGCGTTCAATTGAAAAGTGTGTGATCTGAGATTTGTATACCGCTTTAGATTATTCAGGCGATGTTAATTTTAAAATTATTCTGTTTTTCATGATTATACCGTTGTTCGTGGGTTTTCTATTTTCTACTTGCACTATTATACTATGATATCAAAATGAGATTCTTTGACATGTATTTCTCACTCGGTGCATGCTATAAGAGTAAGTGAAACCCACGTCCTGAGAAAATGATCTAGCATCCTACCTCTTTCCTTCTTTCTTTCTTTCTTTCTTTATTTTCATTTGGTTTTCATTCTTCTTCGTTTTTCATTTTTTTCGTTTTTTCGCCGTTTTCGTTTTCCGAATCCACCGGGTTCGCCTTTTACTTATCTTCCTCGAGGACGAGTAAGAGGCAAGCTTGGGGGATTTTGATCACTCCTTATTTTACACTTTTTTTCCGCATGTTTGCATGCCATTTAGACCGCCCAAATCATGTTTTTCACGATATATCGACGATATTGCGATGCTTTTCACGATTTGTTGTTTTTGTCGCATTTCAGGTGATTTGGCGCGATTTGGAGTGATCTCGAGATGCGCTTACTCTAGACGGCCACCGACGACCTCCCCGAGGGGTATTTTGCTGTTGTAGAGGAGCGGAAGAAGAATGGACGTCGCAGGAGCGACGAGGAGGCCAAAATAAGCAGAATGGACAATTTTTGTGTCCCACTCGGCCGAGTGGAGGAGCCACTCGGCCGACCAGCGAGACACTGCTCGGCCGACCCGTTCAGACACGATTTCCATGTGTACTCGGCCGAGCGACGGAGACCACATCGGCCGAGTGACGATACCACGTCCGCCCGAGTGGCGCCCAGACGAAGCCCCTCCAAAATATCGAAGTTACTATTTTTCGGCCATCTGAGCTTCAGAAGACCCACTCGGCCGAGTGGTAAACCACGTCCGCCCGAGTGCAGTGAAGCCATCGGCCGAGTGACGATAGCTCACTCGGCCGAGCCGCCCCCGAACTGAAGACCCCTGAAGCCCCCGACTTACTGGAAAATGACAGGGTTTTCACTCGGCCGAGCGACTTTTGTCACTCGGCCGAGTGCGATGCGCTGCCTGTAGCGAAATTTGCGGAAAACAGGCTGTGCAGGGGCGTTTTGGTCAGGATTTTTGGACGATTTTGAGGGCTATATAAGCCCTGTTTTTACCCTAGTTTAGGGAGGGATCTCTTAGATTTTTTACAGCCTTTTGAGACTACTTTTTGCTTTATTATTTGTGATTGGAGAAGAGGGAAAACTTGGATTTTTGTTGGATTAATTGAAGAATTACATTGGTTTGCATCTCTCTTTCCCAAAAACTCTATTTTTATTGTTTATATCATTGTTGTGATGAATTCCATTGCCTATTTCATTGATTATTTTTGTGCTATTGCTATGATTTGTGAGTAGTCTCCACGTCTTGGGGCGTGAGGATGAACCCTACAAGCCCTGTTTCCTATTTGTGTTGAATTGGTAGAAATTGAGCTAGAATAGCTATTAGGGATTAGATTGAGATCGATTTACTACGGATAGCTAGGTATTCATATCAATTGGGATTTGCAAGAGATTGGATCCCAATTTGATAGGAAGCCCTAGAAATCCGAATTGGGTTGGAGTCGGATTTTCGAAGTATCTGTTTGCAAGAGAATGGACCGATACTCGGATTTCCGGTTGCAATTCCATGCCGATACTCGTTTGCAAGAGATTGGACGGGTAGGAACAATCTCAATCTAGATCGTGGACCGAGTTTGCAAAAGATTGGACTCGGTGCACGATTGAACGATGATGTTGATCCTAATGCTAGCTTTCCTAGGCTAGGGTTTGCAAGAGATTGGACCCGAACCTAGGATAGCTATAGACCGGCAACAGCGCGAGAGCGTGAGCTTGGTTCTACATTTAGTTGCAACTAGTTCATCCAAATTCTCATTCTAGCAATTTTGATACCGACGAACCACATTTATGAAATACGGTGAGTAGCGGGAATTCCCCATTCCCTAGACGTTCTTTATTTGATTTGATATTTCGCACACTTGTCTGATGATTGTGACAGGATCGCCCAAGGCAATTCCCTCTATCCTTAAATAGCTAGGTTGATTAGGAGCATGCACGGTCATTCGTCCTCCCTGTGTTCGATACCCGCTCGCCGCTATACCGTGCGCTTGCGGTAAAACTACAACCGTTCTTTGGGGTCACATCCCGGAGCGACCACTGCCCCAGAGGTCTTGAGGGGGGGAGCGGGCGCGTAGCCCGGCCCGTGCCCTTCTCTGGTTTGGGTGGCTAGGGTTGACCCTGCCCCAGAGGTCTTGAGGGGGGGAGCGGGCGCGTAGCCCGGCCCGTGCCCTTCTCTGGTTTGGGTTGCTAGGGTTGGCCCTGCCCCAGAGGTCTTGAGGGGGGGGGAGCGGGCGCGTAGCCCGGCCCGTGCCCTTCTCTAGTTTGGGTGGCTAGGGTTGGCCCTGCCCCAGAGGTCCTGAGGGGGGGAGCGGGCGCGTAGCCTGGCCCGTGCCCTTCTCTGGTTTGGGTGGCTAGGGTTGGCCCTGCCCCAGAGGTCTTGAGGGGGGGGGGGGGAGCGGGCGCGTAGCCCGGCCCGTGCCCTTCTCTGGTTTGGGTGGCTAGGGTTGGCCCTGCCCCAGAGGTCTTGAGGGGGGGAGCGGGTGCGTAGCCCGGCCCGTGCCCTTCTCTGGTTTGTGTGGCCAGGGTTGGCCCTGCCCCAGAGGTTCGGAGTTTTAGCGAACTGCAAAACTTGTGTAGGAACAACAATGTTGGGAAGAACGAGTATATATGTATATTGCGTGTAAGAAAAGAAAAACTCAGAACTATTGGTAGAATTTTAGCAGATGTTTTGCGTTCCAAGGGTGGGCCAGTTCACTCCCCTCGGGGGTAGCCAGGATGTACGTGGCCGGTCCGATAATATCAACGATCGTGTAGGGCCCTTCCCATTTAGCGGCCAGCTTTCCCCGCTGTGAAGTCTCGTGGCGGAAGGTTGCATCTCGGAGGACCAAATCGCCGATCCTGAAAGTCCGCGGTTTCACCCGGGAGTCGTAATATCGGGCCATCCTCTGGCTGTGTTTGACAAGGTTGGTCAGGGCCCGGTCTCTTACCTCGTCTATCAACTCAAGACTGAGGCCGAGTCCTTCTCCGTTGATTTCTTCGTCGAAGAGCTTTAGCCGGAGTGTCTCCTCGCCGATTTCTACAGGAACGACCGCCTCCGCCCCGTATGCTAGTACGAATGGGCTTTCTCCGGTCGAGGCCTTGTGGGTGGTACGATAAGACCATAGGATTCCCGGCAGCTCGTCGACCCAAGCCCCCAGAGCGGCGTCTACCTTCTTCTTCATTGGGTTCAAGATACATTTATTCGTGGCCTCCGCCATTCCGTTGCACTGAGGGTGGGCGACTGACGCGAACTGGAGTTTGATCCCCCAGCCCGCGCAGAAGTCGCGGAAGCCTTCACAATCGAACTGCTTTCCATTATCCGTGACGATGGAGCGGGGAATCCCGAAGCGACATATGACGGATTTCCAGATGAAGCCCTTCATGTCCGTCCACGTGATTCGCGCCAGCGGCTCTGCTTCGACCCATTTTGTGAAGTAGTCCACGGCGACGACTAGATATTTTCTTCCCCCGGAGGCCTTTGGGAACGGCCCCAGGATGTCGAGTCCCCACTTGGCGAAGGGGATCGGGCTCAAGATGTGCATCAGGTTGGCCGGGGGTGCAGATGTCCGTCGGCAGAACTTCTGGCACGCCCCGCATTTCTTGACGTACTGTACCGCGTCCCGGATCATCGTCGGCCAGTAGTATCCTTGGCGCATTACTTTGTGGGCGATGGTGCACCCGCCATGGTGGTTTCTGCAGAAGCCTTCGTGTACCTCGCGGATGACTTGCTCAGCCTGCTCCGGGCCCAAGCATTTCAGGTAGGGCAGGACGTCGAAATTGGCGCGGCGGTGGCGGTACAACACTCCGTCGAGAAGCACGAATGATAGGGCCCGCCTTTCCACCTGTTTTGCCAGCATCCGCTCCTCAGGGAGGTCACCCGTCTCTAAGTACTTCATAATGGGGGTCATCCATGACGTCCTCGCGTCCGTGTACATCAGTTCTCCTTCGTCAATGGTTGGCATCAATAGGCTTTCCACGTAGATCGCCTTCCCGATCTCGGCCGTCGAAGAGGAAGCCAGCTTAGACAGGGCATCCGCCCGGAGGTTGCTGGAGCGGGGTAGGTGTTGGACGTCCGCTTTCTTGAACTTACGGAGTTCGATCTAGATGCGATTCAGGTATCGCTTCACTGTTTCCTCTCGGGCCTCGAAGCCCCCCAGGATCTGTTGGATGACGAGGCGGGAGTCACTTAGGAGCAACACGTTCGTCGCCCCCACCGCCCTAGCGATTTTCAAACCGTTAACCACGGCTTCATACTCCGCGACATTGTTGGTGGCCGGGAAGCTGAAGCGTAGGGCGTACTCCAACGAACATCCATCAGGAGTCTGAATGACTATACCCGCTCCTGTCCCGGAGCCTGTCCTGGAGCCTGTCGCGGAGCCGTCGATGTGGATGGTCCATAATTCGCCCGCTGTCGTCGGGGAGGGCGCTGAGGGTTCGCCCACCTCGATCCTCCGTGGGGACGTGGTCGCCGATGGGAGCTCCGTCCGGTCCCCCGACGGGACTTCCGTGGTGCATTCCACCATGAAGTCGGCCAGCGCTTGGCCCTTGATCGTCGTCCGGGCTTTGTACGTTATGTCGAACTCGCTGAGCTCGACGCTCCAGTTGAGCATCCTCCCCGACCGCTCCAGTATTTTCAGGTTCTTTTCGAGGGGCATGCCGGTGTGGACGGTTATGGGGTGGGCCTGAAAATAGGGTCGGAGCTTCCGGGCTGTGGTGATTAGGCAGTAGGTGGCTTTCTCGATAGGGCTGTAACGAGTCTCCGCCTCCCGGAGGATCCGGCTGGCATAGTAAACAGGGCGTTGCACCCCTCCTTCCTCCTTGATAAGGACGGAGCTAACGGCCTCCTCGGTGGTCGCCAGGTACAACCCCAGGGGTTCGCCCTCCTCCGGCCGTGCGAGGAGCGGCGGGCTCTGCAAGTATGCTCTCAGCTACGTGAACGCCCGCGCGTAGTCATCGTCCCACGGGATCACCTTCCTCTTGTCTTTAGCTTCGCCGAAGGCTGTGCGCAAGACCCTGAAGAAGGGGAGCGATTTCTCTGCCGATTTCGACAGGAATCGTCCCAGAGCAGCGATCCGGCCGTTCAGTCGCTGCAAGTCCCGGATCGTCTGGGGCTCCGACATTCCGATGAGGGCCGTCACCTTGTCGGGGTTCGCCTTGATGCCCCGCTTCGTTATCATGAAGCCCAGGAATTTCCCCGACTGCACGCCAAAGATACACTTCGCGGGGTTCAGCCTCAGGTTGTATCGGCGGACCCTTTGGAAAGTCTCCTACAAGTCGGTGAGGTGGTCGGGTGCCCTTCTACTCTTCACCAGCATGTCGTCGATGTAGACCTCCAGGTTTCACCCCACCTGGGGGCCGAATATTTGGTCTACCATCCGTTGATAGGTCGCCCCGGCGTTCTTCAATCCGAAGGGCATCTTGGTGTAACAGAAGGTGCCTTTATCGGTGACAAAAGACGTCTTCTCCTCATCCTCCTCTGCCATCGGTATCTGGTTGTATCCCGAGAAGACGTCCATAAAGCTTAACAACTCATAGCCGGACGCCTGATCCACCAGGTGGTCGATCCTGGGTAGAGGGAAGCTGTCCTTCGGGCATACTTTGTTGAGGTCGGTGAAGTCAACGCACATGCGCCACTTTCCACTGGGCTTCCTCACCAGAACGACGTTGGCGAGCCATTCGGGGTAGTCCACCGGCCGAACAAATTTGGCTTCGAGGAGCCGCTCCACTTCTTCCTCGGCTGCCCTCTTCTTTTCGCCCCCCGCACTTCTCTTCTTCTGTCGAACCGGTCGGGCTTCCGGGTCCGCATTCAACCTGTGGGAGATTACCGTCGGGTCAACCCCGGGCATGTCGGCCGACGACCATGCGAATATGTCCGCATTTTCCCGGAGCAGGGTGACGAGGGCCGTCCTCAAGGCGGCCGGGAGTTTCGTTCCGATGGAGACGGTTCTCTCTTCATCCGAGGCTACTGGGACCTCTTCCACTTCCTCGGCCAGGGTCGGCCGCTGGTCGCAGAAGTCCTCCCTCTCGTCAGGGATGAGAGCCGTCGGGGCCCGTCTCGGGCTCCGACGCTGGGATGGCGTAGGGTCGTGGTCTCCGGGCACCTCCTGGCCTCCGCGCACCTGTCCCACCCCCCGCGGGGTCCGGAACTTCATCATCCGGTGCTGCAGGCTGCGGAGCTCCTCGACGGCCGTCATATATGGACGCCCTATGATTCCGTTATACGCCGACGCGATGTCGACGATGACAAAACGCGTCTCCTTGGTGACGACCCTCGGCTCCTCCCCCAGAGTCATGGGCAGGGTGATCGTGCCCACGGTGGGGATCACATGACCGGTGAAGCTAGCAACGGGGCCCGCGCAGGGTTCTAGGTCTGCACGCCCCCTCCCCATCCTCTCGACCGTTGATAGGAACAGGATGTCGCAGGAGCTACCGGTATCAATTAGGAGCCGGCCAACGACCACCACCCCGATCCGAGCCTCGACGATGAGGGCGTCATTGTTCTGGCTTCCCACCTCCTGCCGGTCTCCCTCGGCAAAGGTGATAGGGGGTCTGTGTGTCCTTCTTCGCTTCGGTCGGTGGGTGGCGCCCGCCACCATCACCTGTCGGGCTCCGGCCGTTGGGATTGCGGGCGCCCGCCCTGTCGTGGAGGACCCTCCAGTTATCATCTCAATTCGCATGACCGCCCTCGGGGGGCATGGCTCCTCCTTATCGCGGTTCGCCGGCGGATCCCGTCCCCTTTCCTCCGGGGGGTTCTCTCTCCTTCTGCCACCCGCCTGCCCGCGACGAAGTTTCCCAGGTGACCCGCCTGGATCAATCGCTCGATCTCTCTTTTCAGGGTGTAACAACGGTCGGTGTCGTGACCGTGGTCCCGATGATAACGGCAGTATCTCCGGGAGTCCCGCCTCGCCGGATCCGTCCTCATCTCCCGGGAAGGCTCTGGCAGTAACCCGGCCCTTGTCGCCACGGCCAGCACCTCCATCATGGGGGCATTGAGTCGCGTGTAATGCGACCATAGGGGGCCTCCTTCTCTCGGGACGGCTCGAGGGAGCCCTTGCACCGGAGCCAACTCGTGCGCCGGGCCAGAGCGTTGTTGTGGGTGAGGCCCGGGCGGTTCCTGCCCTGGTCGGGATAGTTGGTCGCGACCACGGTGCCCCTCTTCTCGCCTCGGCCAAGGGTGCGACCGGGGTTCGCCTTGGGACGGTTTCACTGGGGGGAACGGGGCCTTTGCACCTAGAGTCTCCTCGGCCAACGCATGTCTCTCCACCATTGCAACCAACGCCTCATAGTCGGTCGACGGGTCCCGGAGCAGGGATTTGTGGAGACTCCGAGTCCGTAACCCCGTTTTGAAGGCCAGCATAAGCACCTCATCGCCGCATGTCACCACCGCCTGTCTCTCCTCCTGAAAGCGACGGAGGTATCTACCCGTTGTCTCTCCTTCCCCTTGGACTATCGTGCTGAGATAGTCCAAGGGCTTCTTCTTCATCCGCCCGGCTCGGAACTCTTGGCAGAACCTGTGGGACAGCTCGCCAAAGCTCCCAACGGATCTCGCGGGCAAGCCAAAGTACCAGTCCAACGCGGTGTCCCTCAGGCTTTGGGAGAAATGTCGGCATAGGAACGCCTCGTCCACATCCTGCGCCTCCATCGCCCCCCGGTATTGTTGCACGTGCGTGAGGGGGTCGCCTCTCCCATTGTACGTGGCCAAGTGAGGGGGTTTGAACTTTATGGGCCTTGGGGCGGACGTGATCCACCGTGCAAGAGGCGTGGCCTCCTCCGGATAAGTAGGGCGATCGGGCGCATCCCCTCTCCGCCATTCGGGGGTCTGGCTTTGGTCGCGCCTCGGCCGCCGACGGTCCTCCGTCCCCGGGGAGCAGCCCGACGGTCGCCTGGCGGGGCTCCTTCCCTGGGCCGAGGATTCGACGGGTTGCGGGCTACGGTTCTCCCAGCGCCAGCGCCTCCTGGCCAGCTCTCCTCGGGCCTCCATCCGTTCTTGATTCTCTCAAAGGAGCCTTTTGCGCTCGGCAGCGAGGAAGCGTAGTTGTCGACAAACGGCTTCCTCGTGCAGGGTATCGGAGGGGTGGTGCTGGCGATGCGGGCTGCCTCCTCCGGGTGGGGACCTGTTCAGTAACGGGCCCCGCCCGTCCCCGAGCCGCCGGCCCGTTGCCGTCTCGTCAAGGATTTCTCGGTTGCTCCTGTTCTCTCTCCTTAGCCTCTCGCGCTCCGCGACGATGAGGCAGAGTTGGCGGTGCGCGGCCTCCTCTTCCTGGTAGGCCCTTCGAGTGGTCTCGGCCGCTTCGTCCAAACGCCTTTGTGCGGCGGCCGCCTCCCCCAGGTGCCTCCACCGCCGTGCAACTTCCATCTCCTCTTCCAAGAGTCTTTGCTGGGCCGCAATCTCCTCAGCGAGCCCCCTGTTTTCTCCTGCCTCCTCGAACTGAAGGTGGAGGTTCCGCCTCACGTTCTGGGGCTCTGAGGGGCCGGGCGGAGGCTCCGTTCCAACCGTCTGATAGCCTCCCCTGGCCTGAGTGACGGCCTCGAAGCTCTTCAGGACGGCGTGGGCCGAAGTATGTTCAGTTTCGGTGCTCATCCCCAGAAGGGGGTCGGACGCCGGGGTGATTTGTAGAGAGAGCAGTTCCTGACCCACGTGATCTTTGCCGTGGTCAGGGTTCCGTGAGATTGGCATGGAGTCTAACATGGGTGTGACCCTTCGTTCCCACAGACGGCGCCAATTGTTACGAGGTGGAACTCGCCTACAATGAATTTTTATTATGGGGAACCAAGGGCACGATGGTTATGTGGAGAAGAAGGTTAAGGTAGGCTGTTTTACAAGTGATTAGTGGGGTGAAGAAGTCGGACCCGTGGCCGGTGGTGCTCACGGGGTCAAATCTCGCCGGATGCAGCTGAGGAAGGTTGGATGGCAGGGGGCTGAAGCTGACTTCGGTCAAGGGGCGAGCTCTCCTGCAGCACGAACAACTCGTCAGAAGGGCAGGGTTGGGGTTTAACCCTTAGCCCCTCCGATGCCTAAGTCAGTAATAGGGCTTAAAATGGGGGCTAGACACGCTGGTCGGACTAACGGTGTGTCCGCCGCTCGTGACGAGCTATAGGTGGGAGAACAAAGATATTGAAGACCTTTGCTCTCGTGTGTGAATAATAGAAAATAAGAGAGAATTCTCCAACCCCCCTTCCGTAAGAGGAGAGGGGGTATTTATACCTGACGGGTGATGACTAGGCGAAGCTGACCTGGCATGCTGACTGGATGTGCTGAGCTGGCTCGGTCGTCAGCGGAAACTCCAGATAAGGACGTCGGGAACTGGGTTGCCTGACCTGCTTTCGTCAGGCGGCGCGACGGCCAGGGGGTGCTTTTATCGAGGGTGTCAGAGCCGAAAGCATTGACTGTCAGATGGCTCAGCTGCCAGGGGGCGCTTTGTCAGTCGGTCGGGTGACGTATGTGTCAGTCGTGTCCCTATCCTAGGTTGTTTGTCGTTAGCGATGAACTAAAGGTCGGGCTGTGTCACTCTAGGCGCTGCGGTTCATGGGAATCGGGCGGGTCGTTCCGATCGGGGGTTGTCCAGCCTGGCCGCGCCCCCCGATCGGTCATGGTCCGCCGGTACGGAACGGTACGTCCGTGCCTGTCAATAGGCCCGGCTCAGCTACCCAAGCGTCCCCAAGCGCGCTACCCCCGGTGGGTCGAGCGGCTGTGGTTGTTCGGCTCGGCCGGTTCGGGGAACGCTGCAAGGCGCGCCCGTCTCCATATTGCCCCGGATTTTCGGGGCAGCGGCCCTTTTGTGAAAAGGTGAGTTAATGGGGTATGTTAGCGGATCCGGGCGGGAGTCGGACTCCTACGATCTTTAGGTCGTAACACGTATATTGATTCCTATTTCCATGATGGCATTAGGAATAATAATTATGTTGGAAAGCCGAAGTCCACTTGGACTTGGCTTCCAAAGGGCTAATCCCCTTGGTCCCAACAAACATTGGGTACCATAAGCTTATGGTATATTATATAGGTACCCAAGAGAAAGAAGAAGAGCAATAAATGTCTTATTAGCTCTAAAGGGAAAGGATGGATTCTTGATAGCGGTTGCTCCAAACATATGACGGGAGATCCCTCATTGCTCTCCAAAGTGATTAGCATTAAGGATGGTGCAACAGTCACTTTTGGAGGTAATCAAAAGGGAACCATCATTGGAGTAGGTAACGTTGGTAATCCTTCAAAACCCTTAATTACTAATGTTTATCTTGTTAATGGTTTGTGTCATAATCTCATTTCCATTAGTCAACTTTGTGACAAAGGTTACACGGTTAACTTTGGAGAAAGATTGTGTACTATTGTTGATTGTGATTCAAATGTTTTATTTTCCGGTATTCAGATTGTGTATCCTTTTTGAACGAACCTACACAAAAGAAATAATAAGACTGTAGCCAAAGATGAACTTTTGAATGTAATTTGTACCGTTCATGATTTCTTTTAAAAAGTTCAAAAATCAACCTTTATTGTTGCATTGAACTTCCAGCACAAGATGATACATATGATCAGAAGACACACGAGTGAGGCAAATATTATTACAAGTTGATTACAACAATTTATTGAATATTAGATAGAGACAGAGAGTTCTTCTGAATAACTTTCTCTGGCAATATAGTACTCATGGGATCTGAACTAAGGAAACCTCTTGAACCAGTTTAGAATGAATGCATATGTATCGCTTGTATAATCAACAAATGCACATACAAAGAAATTAGCAAATTGAAATGAAAATGCAATGGTAACATTTATTCAAACGCAAATAGTAGATTTTACATCTCGATAATTAATTTCCCATGAATTAAACACTCAAGAATATATCTCATCCATTTTGACGAATGTACAATGTATATATATCACAATTAAAAGAATAAAACACTTAAAAGAATACATTGTAGATATTTAGTCTGATGTAGAGCCTTGTTAATGTGTATATATGATATCACATATTCAACGCATCACAACACAACATAATAAGTTTGAACTTGGATTTCCTTTTAAAAAGAAAAAAAAGGAACAAAATAGGAAACGACTGATGTTTGATAAATTTTAGCAACAAACATACTCATGAACTTTAGCCCTTATTCTATTTGCTTAGGAGAAAACGTCCATACACATGCATTTGTAATACACGTGCAAAGAGAGAAAACAGCGCCAATTCCGCCATATATTCGAAGTACACGTGCAAAGAGAGAAAACATCCATACACATGCATTTGTATACAAGGAATGAGACTGCTGCTCCCATGACTGGGGGTATGACCCATGAAGAAGTCACACGTGCAAATGAACTCCAGAAAACAGCGCTAATTCCGCCATAAACTAGGCCGAAACCAACCATATCTCCTACTATGCAGTGTGTAGTGGATACTTGCCTGCCATAAAATGAAGCTACCTGTATGAGAAAAGTAATTAATTCATGTACACCGGACATTAAGATATGTGTTATGTCCACTTATGTAGCTATGTGATATATGAACATCATCTTATTTATTCTATTATCTTCTCAACTTAATAATGTATCTTCTACAACCTATTAATTTTCATTGCTCCATCCATGCCAATTTGCCTGCCATTCCGCAAGCCCATTTGGTTTTGGTGAACTATAGAAATAAATCGAAGTTTGATATGTGCACATCAAGGCTCTCTTGAAAAGCTATGTGCCACAGCTTGTCACTATGAGAACAATAAGTAACAATTGATTCCTAATCCTAGCGGTGCTTATTCAATTCTTTGGGATAAAAAAGACTTGACCTTATCTTTCTAACCCAACAGATTTTTTCTGGTTATGAAGCTACTTTTTGACTAAAAATTTGTGTTATATAATAAATTTATAATGAAATCCAAACATACTTTTTGGATAATAATCCAAAATATTTTAACCATTTCAACTGCATGTGCAATTCAATGACTTATCTTCCAAGAAATCCAAAGCATTTTCACCCTAAATATCTAAACTAGCCCTAAAATAGGAAATGGTGGAGGAGATTATAATAAAAGAAAACTACCAAAAAAGCGATGCCATAACGAAAAACAATGTGCATTTAATTTCTGTTGTGAATCGATTGCACTGGTCTACAATATTTCAAGAAACATAAAAATGAGCAACCGAAAAATCAAACTGGGTTTCAAGCAGGCTTACATGTGAAGATCCATAGAACCACGTCTATGAGTTGGCAGCCATCTCCTACGATGCCATCATCCCACGGTATCTTCATCTGTCAGAATTCAATTAGCATCTCATCTTGATTGTTCAGCAGGACAATGAATTGCTACCAAGCTAAAAACCATATCACACAAATTAATTGATTCAAATTTACTCGCATCAATAAGGTAACAAAACAATGGCAGACATAATGTAATAGTCTGTGATATGGCCATTATATATCGTTAATTTCCAAAGACACGAGTAATATGTTGATGTTTACTTAGCAAAGTGAATGTACTATGCAATAGCATTAGCTGCGAACACATCTTCAGAAGTCATATTTCATTCTCCCGCTCTTTAATACAAGGCACATCATATCTCCTCAGAATCTTTCTCAGCATGTGTCACAATCACACAAGTAAGTGCATCCACATTGCCAGGGTTGCTTGTTGCATTGTGGAGGAGCAGCAAAACAAGAAAAAATTCAACAAGTTTATATGATAGAATGAATCATGAAGAAAACTGACCCATATTGCTCACCTTCACAAAATATTTCTTAGGAGGTACAATACACCGAATAGCTACTCGAAGTGCTACTCGAAGTGCTGCTACAGATTCATTCAAAGCATTCCCAGATGAATCCTAATAACAGTGCATATAACAATTAGCTAAAGAAAATTGATAGTACTGAAGATATAATCAAAATATAAGCAAAATATTAACCAATGACAATTGTTATAAAAATGGCAATGTCATTCCAACAGTAGGTAGTTTTGCAAAATACTTGAATCATCATATTTGAAAGTAATAGTTCCATCAAGTATTACTTGAATCAGCATTCACAATAATAGGCTATCAATTAGCACTAAATTCATGCCAGATCAAACATTTGCCTCTATGGGGGAATTTCATCAAACAGTTGACGTGCAAACGATGAACAAGAACGTAACATGTGGGCAAATCATAAATAAGAACGAAACATGTAAAAATACATGAAATCTAAAAAAACCGAGGATATACGGATTTTAGGGCTTACATCTTCTCGTGGTGGAGGTCGAGTTGCTTGTGCAAGATAGATGTATGGCTGGTCGTAGTGGTTGTCGTTGAGCGATGAGAGGGTGGCTGGACTTTTGAGAGTTATTATATAAAGAAATCAAACCAGCAAGAGTTACTATACAAAGGGGAGGAGGAGGGGGGCAAAGGGGAGGAGGAGGGGCCGACGCCCCCATCTGCCCTTAGGATTAGGATTAGGGTTTCAGGGCCGACCACCGTAAAACCTTAACCCTAAAGGAGATGTGAGATAGGGAGATATACCTTGTCGTCACCGGTTGCCGAGACACCAGAGAGAGAGAGAGAGAGAGAGAGAGAGAGAGAGAGAGAGAGAGAGAGAGAGAGAGAGAGAGAGAGAGAGAGGGAGGAGAGGCAGCGGGAGCGCGGACAAGTAGAAATTAAAGCCAGTGCTCGCCCGCCTAACTTGGGGAAAATTTCGCAGATAGAGAGGAGATAAAGGGGCAGCGATAGCGCGGACAAGTAGAAATTAAAGCCAGTGCTCGCTCGCCTAACTTGGGGAAAATTTTGCAGATAGAGACGAGATAAAGGGGCAGCGATAGCACGAGCAATTAGAAATTAAAGCACGCGCTCGCCCGCCTCACTTGGGAAAATTTTTGCAGATAGAGAGGAGAAAAGGGGGCAGCGAGAGCGCGTGGAAGTAGAAATTAAAGCCCACGCTTGACTGCCTCACTTGGGGAAATTTTCGCCCACAGATTTGTGGCGGATGTGAATCTGTCACATAATTTCTGTGGCGGCTGACAATCATTTCCCATGGAATTGTCCGTGGTAGGTATTCCGTGGAGAATATTAGTCATCAGCCACGGAACATTTGTCATGGATAATTCTGTGGCAAATGACTAAACATTTGCCACAGATACAATCTGTGGCGGATAATACGTGGCTAATGGTCAGTTTTCCAGTAGTGGTAGTCTTGGACTGGATTGAACGAGATCGCAACGTGATTGTCTCCAGGCAAGTGATACTTTCCAGTAATTGTTTAGGCCATGTTTTAGGCCAATTTGTGTAGTAGCGTAAAAGAGACTAGGCGATGAAATGATAGTCGCCTAGACGCCCTTACTAGATCTAGCTTGACACCGAAGCTACATTCGACAACTTTACCATGCTATCATTTCATGCTTCCATGTCACGTTTACTGTCAATTAACTGTACATACTCTTATCTGCATCTTGTCATGTCATTCAAGCATCAAATTGTTCCATCGTGATTACGTAGCACATGCTACAACAAATTGTAACTATTGAGGCTAGGCACCTGCTTTGCGGGCACAACCCTATGCCAATAACACTTCCTGGCTCGTGATCCAGAAGATGGGTGCCAGTCCATATACACGTGGAGGGGTAGGGTTAAGCTATCACGCAGCGTAGAAGAATGCCTGATCCGCACCTTCAGCTGTAAGGAGTAAAACATGTGCACAATGTGAAAAGTTAGTGATTCGTGAATTCGTGAAATAGTGATTCGTAGCTTCTTTCACGACGTGCATGCTTGTTTCATCATGTCATTTTAAATTGTTGCATTCTTTAAATGTCATGCCATATCATCATATTAGAACTGCTAGTCGCATTACTCTTATTTTATCCTTGCACAAAAGTCCTCCGCTTTCCTTTGGGAGACTTTTGTTGACATGTGCCCTCTTCTCTTTGGGTGTCACATGTCAAGTTTAGAGGCAGAGTTAGTTGCAGAGGACGAGCAGTTTACAGACGTTGAGTTCGAGATTTCGGCAGAGACTGAGTTTGAGGACACTGGTGACCAGTCCTAGACTCACTTGGAGACTTCCTTAGTTTTTGCTTTTAGTAGTTGTTGTTAGGATTCGGTGCGTAGCACCTATCTCCCTGCTTTATGTTTCGGCCATGCCTTAGGCTTTTTGTTCAGACTATGTACTTTTGTAACTTTTCTCTGTGATGTTTGGAATAATTGTGGATGTTGTTGGTGGATATTTTTATGTCTGCTTTTCATTTATTATTGTTGTTGTTTCGTCGCATTACAAGAATCTGCTATCGGTATCATTCACAGACGCTTATCGGACTGCAGCTTCACAGCTCTAAGTCCGAGCAGACTTTCTAACGTCTCGCCTTCCATACTTGGGAAGCGTTGCGTGACAAGTAGGTTCGTCCCGGCATAAAGAAATTGTAATTTATTTTTATTAGTTTCTCTACCATAGTGATGGCGTTCATATCATATTATTATTAACTATACAAACTACTAACTTAGCCATAATACTAACTGCATATACCCATTACTAAGTTATTGATGCTAATTAACATATGACTTAATTAACTGTTATAACCTACTGCTGCCTTACATTTCTAAAATAAATTACTAACTTTATAAATTGTTTACTACTAAAGTTTGAATATCATACTTCCATTTACTAAATTGTGTTGTAAAGATAGTATGCTAGCTGATACTATTCATTCATTTTGTACACAGGTTTTTACATCATAAAGTACTACTAACAGGTTCCTAGCATAAGAAATTACTTATATGTTCGCTTCGATATTATGCTTGCAGGTGGGTGATCGGATATCTGGTAGCAGTGGGGCGACTGCGACAACTCGACGAGCTGTTCTCGTCGGTAGGGCAGCGGATCCAAAGTGGGTTGCGGCTGTCGGGGGCTACGGGTGGCTGGCCTGGGGCGGTGCGAAAGGACTGGAGGGCTGCTGGCGAGTTGAGGGAAGCTCCAGCAGGGTTGAAGGGTGGTCGGCAATTTATTGGGCTGGCCAGCGTGGAGAAGCGGTCGTCGGGGTCTGTGGCTGTCGAGGGACCTGGGTGGAGGAGATGGCGAGGTTACCGATGCGTAGGGGAGACTCGGGTGGCCTGAGGAGTTGAGGGTGACCGTCGGTGCGGTGGTGCAGGTTGGAAGATGGCCGGAGGGGCACTGCGCGGGTAGGAGATGGGCGTGGGAGAGGGTGGCGACGCTGGTGGCTGAGGGCTGCGCGTGTGGAGGGGCTGAAGGTTGCACGCAGTGGAAGGGAAGGCTGGGATCTTTAGGGTTTTGGAGCAGGGCTTGTTTGGAGAGGGGAGAGGGGAGAATGGACTAGGGTTTTGTTTAGAGGGGAAGATATCCCTAGGGTTTTATTATGAAGTCTTGTGTGTGCGTGAGTGAGCCCTGGGTGATCTTGTGCATGCACAAAAATTAGAGGAGAGCCAAATGGAAATGGTGGCTGAAGGAGAAAATAGTTAGAGTTTGAAAATTAAAATGGAAAGATTTGATTAAATAAGAAGGATTTAAAATCTAGGAGAAAATGGAAAGAAACAAGGGTTTAATACAATTTAAGAGTGGGATTTAATAGTTAATAATAATGGTTAAAAAGTCTCTTATGAGTTTTTAAGTAAAGGATTCAAATTTTGAATTCAAATATTTTTTTGCAATTGAAAATAGGATTTTATTTTTTTTAGGATGAGTAAAAGTCTCTCATGCTGAAATGGAAGTAATTTGAATTCGAATTCAAATTTGAAATATTTATTTAATGAGATTATATAATAGTTGATTTAAAAATAGTTATAGCTAATACGTATGTTCGTAATATGCTTACGTTGTAAAATATGCCTAACAATAATACGTAATACGGATACGCATTTAATTACAGATACGAAAATCACAAGACATGATAAAATACGTGCTAAATACGTATTATTAAATACCGACCGTTATGCTCTTTTACCTATAAATAAAGAAGAGACGAACAAAAGAAATACAGATTCCAAAGGTACAAAATACTAGGTACTCTGACAAAACTTATCTCCTTCCACTCTTAAATTTCTTCCTCCAAACAATTAAGGTGACTGAGTCTAGACAATCCTCCTTTGGTCAATCTTGATAGCCCCAAGCCTCTCTTAAGTTCATACTAACTTAAGCATCGAAGGGGATTTGGGTCAGAACCCAGATCCGACCCCACTAATAGCTGTCTATGGTGTAGGTCATTTGAGGCTCGACCCAGCAGAAAGGTTGAATGTTCGTCGCATTCGACCATGGGATCGATTAAGCTCCAGCCCAGCGCTCTCAACTCAGCCTTCATCGACCCTGGTTCTACTAACCGAGGGTCACACATCACCAGCTGATGAGGCACCACCTCGACGATTCCACGTCCGCCCCGACTACTGTTGACCAGAATCCAGCCATCAACAGTTGGTGATGTCTGTGATAAATCACAGCCTACATCCCAAGGCTACTGTTAAGCATGTCGATTGGACCCGTCAACACTGGACCAATCCTTGGTCCAAACAAGAACGTTCAAAATGAAGAAGCCAAAGATTCTGGATCTTCGTCAACGGTGCCAAACAAACACTTGGTTACTCGGTTGAAGACAGCCTCGCAATACTGGCCGTCGTTGTTCAGCAAACAATCGAACGTTCACAGCATATAGCCGAAGAGTATCAGCCCCCTAATCCTACTCTAACACCAGTAAGTGGGCGAGCTACTCCCAGAAACCAGAGTGCTAGTGAGCAAGGGCCTGAGCGACAGGTCAACCTACAACTCAATACCACTCCTACATCTCAATGGAAATGGGAGCCGGGTAACAATAACCACTCATCCAGATGTCATACGGGTCTTGGACCCTCCAACAACAGGCGGATAACTCACAGCATCATAAATCAAGTGAGAGATCACCGCACCCAAGACCGCAGCTTCAGTCCTACCAGGCCAACGACGGGCCAGAAAAGAAAGGAACAGGAAGGAAGCCCCATCCAGTCTTTCAGTGCCTCTCCTAAATGTCTCGAGGAGGAGCCAGTTCCACTTGTTCTCTCTCTCCTAGCAGGCATACTCCTTTGAAGGAGAACATCACATCCACCCTGCGGCTCTCCAAGTTCAAAATTCCACCTTTACAGATGTATGATGGCATGGGTGACCCATGTGAGCACATCCACAGATACCAAAGTGTGATGGAGCTACACAGAGCAGACGAGCCATATCTCTACAGGGATTTCCACCCCACGTTGACAAAGGCGAAAAATGAGTGGTATAATAGATTACCCGATGATAGCATCGGGTCATTTTATGATTTGTCTCAAATCTTTTGCAGGCAATTAATAGTAGGACGACACCCAAATCGAAAATCATCTCACCTTTTCACTTTGGAGCAAGGGGAGAAAGAGTCGCTTCGGGATTTTATTAAGCGCTTCAACGAAGAAAGGCTGCAAGTTGAAGACGCCCCAGATGATACCATTATCGGAGCACTCACCCAAGTAGTTTGCAGCGAAGATCTGTTGAAATCTATGCGTCAGTTTCTGCCAGGCAACCTCGAAGAGCTGTTCAATACGACGGAGCGGTTCATGGATTCAGAGAAAGCACACGTCGCTAAAAAGAAGGGGCACCCCTAAACGCCAAAAAAAACAAGGCGATAAGCATGATCTCGAGGAAGCCCCCGCCAGGAACCACGAGACTGACGACGAAGAGATAAGAGTCCCCAGAGTGAGGAGTGCCCAGCTAACGATGCGTATATCAGGTTGAATGCCCCCAAGGCAGAATTCCTGGCATACGCTTAACGAGAAGGACTCGGCAATGAACTTGTTCCCAAACAAACGAACTGGTAAGAAAGAGATGACTTAAAATTTTGCATGTGCCACAATAATCTTGGTCATAACACTGATGATTGCTGGACCCTGAAGAAAGAAATTGATGCCTTGGTCATGCCTGGTCATCCAAAGAAGTTTGGTGACCACCATCAAACAAAAGAAGGAGCCTTAAAGTAGAAGAACAATGGGCCAATGACAGGGTCACAAAGGTTGTCGATTAAAGATTCTAAGAGAAGGAGCCTCAAAGCAGAAGAACAAGGGGTCAATGACTGGGTCACCAGTCACGAAGGTCGTCGATTAAAGATTCCAAGAGAAGGTCAGATAACATCATGGGTGAACAACTCCAGGAGAAATAAAAATGCATGTACGATTTTCCTTTTATCAGATGTTTAAACCTTTCGAATAATTTTTCCTCAAAATGACACTCACTTCATATGACATGTATGCCGATTGTGTCTTGGGAGGATTATTCCTTCAATGCTGAATTTTATTTGAAAGGGGTTTTCACGTGGATTCCAAGAAAAAGTTTGAATGGACAAGATCCTCTCCGTCCTTATTGTCTTGATGAAAGAGGACGATAAGTACCCTTGTCATCGGCCATAAGTTGAGGGGCTACACTCCTCGCAACTGAATGACCCTTGTGGTTGGTCGTAAGTCGAGGGCCACCCCCTCGCAACCGAACGACCCATGTCATTAGCGATAGGTTGAGCGGCCATGCTCCTCGTAACCGAACGACCCTTATTGTCGATTGTAAGTCAAGGGGCCACCCTCCCTCGCAACTGAATGACCCATATCTTCGACCGTAGGACAAAGGGCCATACCCCTCGCAACCGAATGACCCATGTCGTCGGCCGTAAGGCGAAGAGGCAATGCCACTCGTAACCAAATGAAACCATTGTCATCGGCCGCAAGTTGAAGGGGTGACCCCCTCACAACCGAATCACCCTTGTTGTCTGCCATAAGTCAATGGGCCATGCCCCTTGCAACCAAATGACCCTTGACGTCGGTCGTAAGTCGAGGAGCTACCCTCCCGTAACCAAACGACCCATGTCATTGATTGTAACTCAAGGAACCATGCCACTCGCAACCGAACAAACCTTGTCATCAACCGTAAGTCGATGGGACACCCCTTAGCAACGGAACGACCCATGTCATCGGCCGTAAGATGAAGGAGCCATGCCCCTCACAACCAAACGACCCTTGTCATCGACTTTAAGACGAAGGGGCCATGCCCCGAACAACCGAACGACCCTTGTTGTCGACCGTAAGACAAAGGGGCAATGCCCTCGCAACCGAACTACAACATTTTAGTCGGCCCCCCTTGCAACCGAACGACCCATGTCATCAGCCGTAAGACGAAGGAGCCACGCCCCTCGCAACCAAACGATGCCATCGTTGTCAGCCGTAAGTCAAAAGGGTCACCCCCATGCAACCGAACGACCCTTGTCATCGGTCATAAGTCGAAGGGGCCACCCCCATGCAACCGAACGACCCTTGTCATCGGTCATAAGTCGAAGGGGCCACCCCCTCACTACTGAATGACCAATGTCGATGGCTGTAATTCGAAGGGGCCACCCCCTCGCAACCGAATGACCATCGTCGGCATATATGGGTTGAGAGGTTACTCATCTCACTGCTTAAAAAGCTATGCCTTATTTCAATGATTTATGAATGCATGGTTCAACAACTCAATCATTGTCCTCATCATAGGCAGATGGATGCTTGACATGTTGAAAGGGACCAACCAATGACACAGTCGGTCATGCTCCTTAAATGATGGGGTACCAGGCAATTTATACATCTTTGTCACACTTTTATAAAAATTACACTTCCAATGCAAAAACAAAAAGAGAGGTTCAAAAAACCTAAGGGTGCCTGGAAATTCTAAGGTCCCGCCATCGAAACAATATGTCCCTGGTCTCCTAAAGCAGCTACATCAACAACTTCACTTGTCATGACAATGAACTCATCAACTGAGAGGGCAGCCTCCATGGTCATAACCTGACCAACTTCGTCCAATGGACTATTCGGTTCATCATCATCCAGAGTAACGAGAACTTGGTCGATCTCAGCTGCTAGAGCAGGAATAGATTCTTCATCTCATAATGACACCGCTCAAAGCCTCTCATTTATAACTCATCCAAATCGCAAAAACTATTCTTATATTCTTGGACAGCTCTCTCGGCGATCTCATTCGCATTAAATTCTTGGGAGCTGACTGGAGGTCGAGTTTGAAGCTCGCTTTCTCTAGCCTCCCACATTTTCCTCTCCTCGAGTAAATGTTTCTCTGCCCGCTCCCCTGGAGCAATAATCTCTTGTATCTGTGCGTCAGATTCCAATATAAGGGCAGCCTCCCTCGTATGAGATTCTCCAAATTCTTGCTCGAGTTGCTTCACCTGAGACTTGAGCGTTTTCTTGAGAATCTTCCATCTTTTCATCTTTGCCTTCGTCGGATCGACGGCCCTCTTGGTTGAATCCGCCCACTTCATTTCCTTGGCAAGGGTGGATTCGTAATTGGCCACTGCCAACGAGTGGCGTCGTAGCTCCGTAGTAGCCAAAAGGGCCTGCAGTCTAGCAAGAGCGTCAAGTCTAATGCTTGGATTTAAGCAAAAAGTGGAAAGGGATAATTTTTACCAGGAGGTTTCGGTGGATTGTGAATGTCGTTAATCTCTCATAATCGACTCACTCCAGGACAGCCCTGTCTTGAGGAAGGGTCGAATTCTCGACAAGTTGAGAAGCATTCCCATAATTCAAAAGAGCCAATTCGTTTTTTCGACCAGGTAAACCGGCGGAAAAAGCTCTTCTTCAAGCATTCGACCGGGGCTTGAGGCGATCTATCCTCCAATAGGATCGACCCAAACTCGGAGGGAATGTCCTCGTTCAGTGACTCCTGAGGAAATAAATCCCCCCACCCCCGCCCCTACACGAGGAATACTCATGAAGAAGTGGTCCTTGAGAGGAGGATGATTCCCCCGAAGTTTTCTCTGGAGGGAAGCCTGATCTTGTCCATGAGTCATGTCGGAATATTGGCGTCATTTGACTCAGACGAATCTGAGTCAGTAATGATAAGTTTTCTTCTCAGTTTCTTATTCTTGGTCTCGAACTTCTCAACCTCGATCGAGAGGAGCTTCTTTTTCCTATTTAGCGGTTGGGTCGACCGGGTAGCTTCATGAACCACCAGGGATAGGCCCTCGGCAGCTTCAACTGTTCCACCGTCCAAAAGACTTGTTGGAAGGGAAGGCAACTCCCTTTCAGCTTCCCGAATGGAAGCTTCAGGCACCTCCCGCATACCCAGTTCAACCTGGTATTCTTGCCCATCCATACCTACAGAGATGAGAAAAAATTCAAGAAGAAGAAAAACAGGGTAAGGGCAAGCAAGGGATTCGACCTTTCGTCTTTACAGTCTTGAGTAGCATCTAGTAAGACAAAAGACATTTCGTCGATCTACTCTCCTCAGATAACCGCTACAGAAAAGCAGCAACCTTTTCTTCCCCTTTAGAAAGGGCTTTGTCGTCATTCATTGCGAGCTCTGGATTCCCCCACTAGGTGATGAAACTTGCCTCGCCAGGGAATACCACTAACATGAATTGATCTTTCTATTTTGGATTTGAGCTCGGAAGATCATTAAACAGTCTCCCGGTTCGGTGAGTCGTAATCATATACCAACCCGGGGATAAAAGAGGGGGTACTCTAAAAAACAAATTGAGCAATCACATGGATGGTTCAACTCCGTTTAGCACGCACAATGCTATAAAGCTAACCAAGATACCCACAACATTGGCCATCAATTGACAAAGGGAAAGGCCCAATGTTTTCAATACACATAGCATAAAGGGGTGCATGGGAAATCGAAGCCCAAGATGAAAAGCTTTTACATAGACCCCAACTTCACAATCACCAGGGGAATGAACCCTCTCCTCTGCTCGGGACAGCCGAATCTGGTAATCACACCTTACATATTTTCGTTGAAAATCAGGAATCTGGTCAACCGCCACTCTAGAAGCTTGGCCAGAGACTATGTCAGGGGCAATGACTTTCCCTTTATTTTTCCGAGGGATAGAAGCCGACGATTCAGCGGAGACACGAGGGGAGGAAGAAGCCATGGTTAAAGGGTCAGAGGCTCAAGTTCAATTCAGGAAAGCTTTAGACGATGAAGTTTTCCTCTCTCCAAACTACATTCTCAAGGTAAAGGAATAACTAACGATGATCTAAGCTAACCTCACCATTTAGGGACACGTGTCGATGATCTGAGCGTGCCCGTATCTCAGATTTTGAACCAACGCATCGTCCAAATTAGAAGAATGGGGTTTGGCACTTAAACTCAAATACTCCCACCTCGACTGTCGTGCCTCATAATGAGATACTATGTCACTTGACCCCAACAGGCGAATTGTCTGAACCCAAGTAATGAGGGTCATTGTTGAACCCTTGGATCGACACTCAAGGAGGGGGAAAAATATTGTCAACAAGAGGCCTATAGAAATAACATATGGGACCACTAGGCCCATGACGCCCACAAGGAGGGCTAACCATTAACTGGTCAAAGCCCGAGCACCATTTGCCCGTTGAACTTCCGTAACTTGAGGACGCAGTTGATAATGGGCTCATAAATGGCAGGAGAGATGGACAATGGTTATGCCCACTTTTGAAGGGCGAACATGTCACCCTAATTGCTGAACGTTATTCACCACGTCACTGAAGAGACTCTTTTACATATAAATAAAGAAGAGATGAACATAAGAAAGACAGTACTAGGTACTCTGAAAAAATGTATCTCCTTCCACTCTTAAATTTCTTCCTCCAAACGCTTGAGGTGACTAAATCGGGACGATCCTCCTTGTGTCGATCTTGACATCCCCAAGCATGTTTTAAGTCCACACTAATTGGAGGGGATTTGGGAAGAAATTCAGATCCGATCCCCCTAATGGTTGTTTGTGGTGCAGGTCATTCGAGGCTCGACTTAGCAGAAAGGTCGAACAGTCGTCACATTTGACCATGAGATCGATCAAGCTCCAGCCCAGCACTCTCAGTTCAGCATTCATCGACGCTGGTTCTACCAACCGAGGGTCCCACATCACCAGCTGACTGTTGACCGAAATCCAGCTGTCACCAAAAGGCATCACCTTGCATGAGTTACACATTCATCCACAACTATAACATCAACATAAAAGCAATCACATCAAGAACACCCACTACACAACATTTTGGACACCTCAATCCCACACATAGAATTCCTATTAAAAGTTGTGAACTCCTACCATAGAAAGACACCACCTTTCTACTTGAAACCTTCTCCTCTTGTCCCAACCCTTCAAGACTCCACCTTTTTCATCTCCTTGCTTCCTTCACCCTCTAGCTCACACCATGGTACCAAAGGAATAGGAGGAAGATATTTTGGCTTGTGGAATGAAGGGAGTGTCTTGTCATGCCCCACTCCCTAAGATACACAGGAAGTACGAATCCATCCCAGGTATTCCCGAAGAGGCGAGGGTGATGAGGGGGGAGGGAGGGGGAGGGAGGGAGAGAGAGAGAGAGAGAGAGAGAGAGAGAGAGAGAGAGAGAGAGAGAACAAAAGAAGAACATGAAGGCCACTGCGCACCTGCTGGGAAGTACACATAATGCTCCAATGACACAACTCTAGAGAACAACATATAAAGACAATATACAATAAAGAACAACAAATTCATATATAAGAAAGATCAATTACAACATTACAAATACAAATGCAAGTATTAAACTCACTCTCTCAAGTACAATATTAACTCGCTAGAACAACACCCAAATCTACACCCACAAGTTCAACTCCCTACTATAACTCTCTACTGCGATTCTCTACCTCATCAACACAAATCTCCAGGGGATCTGCAACCTGTGGAAAGGGGGTCGGAGCACATCAAAGCATGTCCAAGTAGGAATGCTAATGCTATGTGGTATATTATTTACAACAAGTTTACAATCTATAAATGAAATATGAAAAATCATGCACCATTATGAGGTTGATCCTCAAGTAATGACAAGTAGTGACAAGCATGCATGTTATCTACAAGTAGTGACAAGTAAGTACATGGTTAAAAGAATGATAGAACAAGTTATGAGCTACGTGTATTAGCGTAAGAAGAACTAAAACTACACTATGGATGGAAAAATAACAACTTCGCATCTTTAACAATTAGATTGGAATGTCAACTTATTAGACATAGTAATGAAGTAATACGGTCATGCATAATGGGTTACAAAGTATGGTGGCATGGCTTCATATTTTCTCATTATTTCTTTCATTTCTCATTCTCATTCACATTGGGTCATGCATCTCCTTGTGTATACCCTTAACCATTTTCTCATTATACAAATACATGCCTACATACTCCCACAACCCCTCTTATACATGGCAACACCACTCTAAAAATAATGCCTTCATTTGTTTTATGGCCAATTTCCACAACTCAAAACTAATGTCCACTTACACATATTGCATCAATGTCGCCAATACACCTTTCCATCAAATAACTATCCATTTGATCACTCTTTAACTATTCTTGCTTTCATTTATACATTCTCACAAACTAGTGGTGTGCATAAGGAGCATGAACATGGCAACAAGTTATATGGCATGAAAATGAGCAATAATTGAATATGCATAGTTCACCAACAATAACAATTAACAACAACAACCATTGCTAGCAATATGTCAATCTAATTGGAATCACTTTGGAGCATATTTAGCATGAATTCTACCATGATTAGCACTTATGTAAAGAACTTGCTACAATTAAGAAACATGGAAAATTGCTAATTAACTTGAGAATTACAAGTAAGATGGAATAATATATCAAATAGGATTAAATTCCTACCTAAAGGTGTGAACTTTCACCAAAATCCCAACTTGCTCCATGGATCCTCGTTTTCAAGCTTCACCCCTCTAAAAGGCACCATCTTAGCTAAGAAAAACATCTCTTATAGCTCCCAAATACTCCCACATCCACCTAGCTATCATCAAGTCTCAAAAGGGGCATGCAAGAAGGAGATTTAGGCTTAAAATGAAGGGAAAAGTCCATGAACAGATTCTTTCAGATTTTGGGATGAAGGGGGGAGATTTTGGCCATAGAGATTAAGAGAAAGAGGGGGAAATGAGATGGGAGAAAGAGGGAAAGAGATGGGATTCTTTTAGGTTTATTTCATCTTCTTTTTCTCTCCATTTTCTTCCATGAAAGTTGCAGCTCAAAGGGGGGAGGTTTGGTGAAGTTTGGGAAGAGGAAGAAAGATGGAGAGAGAGAGAGAGAGAGAGAGAGAGAGAGAGAGAGAGGGAGGAGGTGGCATGTTGAAGTGTCATAATGAAGAGAGAGAGAGAGAGAGAGAGAGGGAGGAGGTGGCATGTTGAAGTGTCATAATGAAGGCTAGGTGTCAACATAACCCTTAAACACATCTAATTCTAATGACACCTAATCACCATCAAAACAACATGCAAACACCCCCTCACACAACCCACATAATCCCCATCTAGACCTAATTCACATCTTATACAAAACACCTTATATTATACATAATCACATAACACACCTACACCTCCTAATAGCCATTCACCATGCATACATATACACATCCAATATACACATCTATACCACATATCCATTCAAGTATGCACACATACTAGCCATACACATACACATTTAAATACCACATACTACTCACTACACTAAGATAGCTATATGCATAACATATCAATACATTCACATTACTAACACATACACACACTCACACCCATACAAGATATATTTACACACTAATAGAAATCCCAATAGTATACATATCTAGGTATAAACATAGCTACACATAGGATACATATATACAAGTATATGAATACATGCAATCATCGTATTTCACAAGTATGGGCATCACAACTACTAACATTGACACACTGTCAGATCCTATTGCTAAATACACAATGTAATGATAGGTAACAATCAATAATATTATCAAAAGAGAATTTCAAAGGCCAGATCCAACCAAAAAACTTATACTAAGAGAGCTTCTTCTTTGTCTAGCTTTCGGAGGAATGTACATGTGCCTATTGAGACTCTCATAGATAGTGCTTCGATCAGATGGAAGGAATGGAGGTAGAACTTCCTCATTGCTCTAGAAAATTGATCCAAATTTGTTTAGTGATTTCATCATGTCTTCTGGGTCTATATTTGCTCTATGTCTAAGAATATCCTGGAACACTATAGTACCTCTGAAGTGTATATTGTAATTTTCTTAACTTAATGAAGCACAATTGTAACTTTCAAAAAATTATATGAAAATAATGGGAAACATAAGACATATGTGGCTTAGTCACATAAGTCACCCTCTAAAAATCCATCTTCCCATATTTTTTGAAAGATCAAAAACGGTTATTTTGTTATCACATTTTAAAACCCTAAAACACCAAATATCGGGTGAACCTGTCACGCCCTGCTTCCCAAAACGGGTGCGAGGACGAGACGAAGGTCCGCATGGGCCGGAGCTGTGAGGCTCGGGCCCAATAAGCGTCTGTAGAGATACCATTTAATTTACAGGTTCTTGCATTTAAAAGTTCATAACAATAAGAATAAGAGTAATTGAAAGGAAATTTCATTCATTAATAAAAGAGATAATATCCAGCATTTTATCAAGTCTAATAAAAGAAGCCCAGCATGGCTACAACTGCAAAAAGGGAAACTAATGGTATGAAGCACCCAACCTAGACAGAAAGTAAAGCGGTGCTACACACCCAAACTAAAAAGCAGTAAACCTCCGAAAGATAGAAACGGTGAGGAACCTCTAGGTCTGGTCCTCGTCTGGCACGTAATCTGGGTCAACGTCCTCCGACTCCAAGTCCTCAAGTAAGGCCGGCTCGTCTGTGTACTCTGTCTCAGTACCTGACGTACAACGCCCAAGAGAAAAGGAGCTGTACGTCAGGTAAAGTCTACAAGGAAAGGTGAGAAGACTCTACTGTAAGTGTAAAGGAAATTTAAAGACGACATTTTAATGTTGATTTAAAATGAGATGATGCAACAGCATGACATTTATACATATAAGTAAGGAAAGTAAAGACAGTGCAGAAAGTAAACGTGGCAGGCAAAAGTCGTAGCGTAAGCTACCAAGACAAGACAAGACAAGACTGTGTGACACCAAGCGACTCAACTCCAAGACCGTGTGACACCAAGGATGAGGACCACTCACTCTACTAGGTAAGTGCCTCTAAATCCCCACAGGTTGCAGGGTCACTCACTCACTCGATGAGTGCCGAGCGCCCCGTAGGGTGTTTTGTAACAAGGATCACCAACTCTGCTAGGTGGACGTCTCAATCCCCACGGGTTGCCAAGGGTCACTCACTCACTCGATGAGTGTCGGGCTTCCTACAGGTCGTGTATCTGTACAAGGGATCAATCTCTCTGTCTCGGGGAGCACCCTATTGTCTGCAGGCTGTGCAAGACAAGTCATGGATGCTGTTACATGGCATGACATGGGTATAGTTGTTCTAGGGTATCCACACACACACACACACACACACACACACACACACACACAGATAGTTCCTAGCATGTTTTGGCGTTTATACCTAGACTTCGTTCTCAAGTCTAGGTTATCGTGAGGGGGTCCCGGACGAGATCTCGCAACGAAAGAGTGTGCAAGATCTGCGGCATGCGTGGACTTTTAGGGCGCAAGGGGGCAGCCGTCGGCTACGGAGGGTGGCCGACAGTGAGATCTCAAGAGAGAGGGGATGTCAAATGTTTGCGGCTAGGGGAAGATGGCCGACAACCTTGGAGAGGGGGCTGCCGTGGGCTTCAAGGGGAGGTGTGCAGTAGCGATGAAGGTAGGCGGGGCCATGGCAGATGATGAGAAACACAGCGACAGTTCGGGAGCGGCAACACATGGCTGAGCAGGCGCTGGGATGGCCGACGGCCTGCTACGCGTGCAAGGCTGCTGTGTGGTGAAAGGGGATAGGCCGGAGCTGTGAAAGGAGGGTTTTAGGGCGCCCGACGACCTGTCTTGGCTGGAGTAGGGTCTGCCGAACAAAGGGGGACAGATTTGTGGGGGGTCTTGCATGATAGGGCGCGGCCTACTGGGGTGGCTGGCGGCAAGAAGAGGGGTGGCCGACGGCAGTTTTTGGTCTGAGGGGAATGGCAGTTCAGGTGTCCTCAAGGGAGGGAGAGAAGAGGGAGGAGGGAGAGAGGGGTTGTGCGGTAAGTGGAGGATCGTCGGAGGATGGCCGACGTTGTCGAGGGCAAGGGGGGTGTCCGTGATTTTTGGCGGCTAGGTTTCATGAAAACCCTAGATGATGTGTGGGTTTGATATAACATGAATGGTTTGCTAAATAGGGAATGAAAGGGGTGGGTTTTAAGTTGATTGGAGAGAGTGTGTGAGTGTGAGGGGTATGGTAAATTTAGGGTGCAAATAGCTAGGAGAATAAATTGATGATATGTATGATATCCTATAGATTAGATTTGATTTATGTTTAAGGTTTGAAATTTGAATTAGATTAGGGCTAATTGGATTTAAAAGTAATTAGGGTGAAAGGTCGGTCTAAGGTGTCCGAAAATTACGAGAAAAATATCGGGACGACCGTAACGACGATAGGATCGAGGATACGATGATCGGTCATGTGCTAGGTTCACAGAAAATGATAATAAAAATAAAAAGCTAACATCGAAGTCTAACGGTCAAGACACCTCTTCATTCAAAGCTGATTTGTGGGAGAATGACCCGTGAAATGACGTTCACAAAAATTCCACAAATAACTACTCTCTCTGAGGGTCACAGTGACATATAACTTCGCACGTTTTGGATACAAGAGGATGTCAAAATAAATACGCGTACGAAAAAAACGTACACGCTGAAATACACACGATCGAAAAACGACCGTTACATCCTACCCACCTTAAGAAATGATTCCGCCCTCGGAATCGACATCAACTACAGCTCAGGAAATAAATGCGAGTAGCGCTCTTTCATCGCATCCTCTCGCTCCCAAGTGGACTCTCCAGGTGATCTATGATGCCACATCACCCTCACCAGGTCGACTACCTTGTTTCTCAACTGCTTCTGTCGACGGTCTAAAATCTGCACTGGCCGCTGATCATAAGTCAAGTCTGGTCGAACTGTGATCTCTGAAAAATCCACAGTGTACGATGGCTCAATGACGTATCGACGTAGCTGAGATACGTGAAAAACGTCGTGAATTCCCTCCAAAGATGGTGGCAGAGCAAGGCCATAAGCCACTGCTCCCATATGCTCCAGCACATCGAACGGTCCAATAAACCTCGGACTCATCTTTCCCTTCTTCCTGAAATGAATAACTCCGTGGTTCGAAGAAATCTTCTGGAGGACATGATCTCCTGGCTTAAACTCCAAAGGTCGCCTCTTTGTGTCTACCCAATGCTTGTAACATTCTTGTGCAATCCGGAGCTTATCCCTGATGTCTCTCACGACATCCGCAGCTTCTACAATCATCTCCAGACCCAACAGCTCTCGATCTCTGTGTCATCCCAGCTCAGTGGTGATCGACATTTCCTTACATATAGGGCAACAAACGGCGCCATGCCAATGCTCACCTGGTAGCTGTTGTTGTATGAAAATTCCACTAGAAGGAGATGATCTTCTAACAAACCCTTCAGATCGAGCGTACAAGCTCTCAGCATATCCTCTAGAATCTGAATCGTCCTCTCTGACTGGCCATCGGTCTATAGCTGGTACGCCGTGCTGAAACTCAGACTCGTATCAAGATTCTCCTGCAGACTCTTCCAGAACTGAGATGTAAATCTTGAGTCTCTGTCAGATACGATGCTCACCGAAACTCCATGTAAGCGCACATTCTCATGCACGCACATGGTCTACATCACGAACTAACTCAAAGAGGAAATATAATTGAGAAGTAAAATAATATTTACTTCTAGATAATTTCTCGCCAAGACTTCTGTGGACTGTCCCACTCGGAAGGGAATGAAATGCGCAGACTTGGTCAATCGATCAACGTGTTAGTTATTATGTTCAAGACTAACGTTGTTTTGATGATGATCAATACATTATGTTAGTGTGCTAATCAATCTTATGTTTTAGTCTCAGTTTATCTTAATGATTATATGTTGATGAGACAAAGCATAGGGCTTGGAGGATATTACAAGGGATATCTTAAAGACCTCCAATAGTGATGGTGTGCTCAAGCTTGTATGAAGTCATGAAGATCATCTAATGAAGCCAAAGCTTGGAGCATGATGATGGATGGACATCTAGAGGAGCATTGCCAAAGCTTGGAGCTTGATGAAGGGAAGCTCATCAAGGAGTGCCAAAGCTTGGAGATGATGGGGAGCATCAAGGTATAGTGAGCTTGAAGACTTAGACTCAAGGAGATGCAATTTGTAATCCATGTAATTTCATTTACTTGCATTTCTCTTTTTGAGTCTAGGATTATTGTAATGCCTTGATAGATGGTCATACCCTTATGCATTTGCATTTCACCATCTTAGTGAGCCTTAGGATTATCATAGAATCCAACCCAATAGGTTCATCTTGCCCAAAGACTCATTTGGAGTCTCTGGCTCTCCTGCAGTCGCCTGTTGAAGATTTTACATTCGACTGGGTGATTTCCAGTCGCCTATCGAGCCTTCTATAGTCGACTGTGATACACAGCTCAAGTCAACTTTTCTATTGACTCATCTTAAGCTTTTCACATCAGTCGACTGATGTTCAATTTACAGTTGCATGTATTCTTACAGTCGCCTGTGAATTGGTCTGACAGTCGCATGTACGCTTCTTGCATTTTCTGGGCTTCATCCTAATTTACAACACAGTCACCTGTTGCTGTTTTTACAGTCGCCTATATATTTACAGTCGCCTATGAAATGGCCATCAGTCGTCTGAAAGGCCATAAGTTAATTAGCGAAATATGCATCTCTCTCTGTCTTTTCTCCATCTTATACAGCAGACGACTGATGAAGAAATTACAGTCGACTGTATTATTAACATCAGTCGCCTATATGCTTATCTGGAGAAAGTGTGCAGCTCTCTGTTTTATTCCATCCCCTGTAGCAGTCGCCAGCTGAAGGTTTTACAGGCGCATGTCCTATTTTCAGTCGACTGTGTTTTCTTCGTCAGTCGACTGTCCTGGCTCAGATAATAGCCGTTGGGATATTTTCTATCCGTTGATCAGTCGACTGTCTAATGATCATCAGTCGACTGTTCTTGCCGTAAACTGCCAAAATCTAGCCGTTGCAGATTTCTTCCCTTTGGGGTTTTGGCTATGTTTAGTGGCTCTTCTTGGCTTCCTTTATATAGGACTTGGCTTAGTTCTTTTAGAACTGTTGAAAGGGTTAGGAAATCATAGAAGATCATTTAATCTCTTCTCTAAGCCACTCCTCCCATATTCCCTAATTAGAGCTTCATTCTTATGCTATATCATCTAAGCTGTAGGGAATTTCTCCAAGGGATTTCAATCTCATTCCTTTCTTGGAGATCATCTTTCTTCTCTTCATTTTCATACACTCAAGTGAG
The DNA here is from genome assembly GCA_030789695.1 of Scilla litardierei. Classification (NCBI taxonomy): domain Eukaryota; kingdom Viridiplantae; phylum Streptophyta; class Magnoliopsida; order Asparagales; family Asparagaceae; genus Scilla; species Scilla litardierei. Next base: position 62,100,652 of record CM061136.1, read on the forward strand.
AAGTGTTAGGATTCATTCCTGGAAGAGAGAAAGATCAACAAGTGCAATCAAAGCTAATCTCAAGCACTTGGCCATTCACTTGCATGCCTTCTTCTTCATATTGGTAAGATCATATCAAGGCATAGGTAAGTGTTGTTTCGTTTTGTTTTTGTTTCGAAACCCTAATTATCTTTGTGGGAATTAGTTACTCTCTTTGTGGGAGTTACTCTCTTTGTGGGAGTTTGGTTCTTTCTGTGTGAAAGAACAAATCCTCTGCGTGAGGTCTCTCTGTGTGAGAGTGAGGATATCTCTGTGTGGGATTTTGTATTCACTTCTCTGTGTGGGATTATAGTGAAGACTGGTGTGGCTAGATGTTCCCAAGTTTTGGGGAACCAGGGTAAAATCTCTGTGTTTGCGATTGTTGTTGTTGAGCACTCTGTTTAATTTCCGCTGCTTATTATGCTTTAATTTTAGTAACTTTTAATTAAGAACTTTGCTTGCTATTACACTATTCACCCCCCCTCTAGTGTATGTGTAGCCCCGTAGGGTCCCTTACACAACAATCACCCAGATCGCGTCGTTCTGCTTCGGGCTCTGAGGTGGGCCTGTCACGAAATCCATCGTGATGTGCTGCCACTTCCACTTTGGATTAAAAAGAGGTTGTAGCAATCCTGTTGTCTGATGGTGCACTGCTTTCACCTGTTGGTATACCAAACACTTGGCATGCTCCGTGCCACACTCCTCTTCATGCCAATCCACCAATAGTTCAGACGGAGGTCCTTGTACATATTCGTGCCTCCAGGATGTATGGAATAAGGCGAGCTATGAGCCTCGCTCAACAGCTCCTCTCTAATGTCACCTGCAGGTACCAGAGTCTACTGTCATGCCTCAGCGATCCATCCTCATGAATAATAAACTCCGTTTGAAATCCAGCTTCCAACTGTCTTCTAATCATCTGCAGCTTTGGATCTCCTACCTGAGCTGCCATTATATGATCCATGATCATTGACTGAATCTGCAAGTTCATTAGCGAAACAATCACTCCTGGTAGGACAACCTCAATGTTCATCCCACTCAGCTCCTGATGTACTCTCCAGTCGGCAGTATGCATCATCACTGCGGGGAGTCTACTCAAAGCGTCTGGCACTACATTCACCTTCCGCGGGTGATACTGCAGATCTATCTCTTAGTCTGCCATCAGCTCCAACCATCGTCTCTGACGCATGTTGAGCTCCTTTTGTGTAAAAATGTACTTCAAGCTTTTGTGATCTGTGAAGATTTTCACGCTCTCACTCAGCAAGAAGTGTCTCCAGATCTTCAATGCAAATATCATCGCTGCTAACTCTAGATCATGCGTCGGGTAGTTCTTCTCATGATTCCTCAACTGCCGAGAAGCATACGCGACCACGTGACCATGCTGATGCAGAACGCATCTGAGACCCTTGCCAGATGCATCACAGTAAATCTCGAAGCCTCTGCTTCGATCCGGTATAGCCAATACCGTTGATGTGGTCAACTTCTCCTTCAAAATACTGAAGGCCTTCTCACAATCCTCCGACCAAACTAACTACATATCCTTCCTTGTCAGCTTTGTCATTGGCTCCGCAATCCTCGAAAAATCCTTAATGAACCGACGGTAGTAGCCAGCTAATCCAAGAAATCTCCTGATATTTGATACTGACTGCGGGGTCAGCCACTCGCTAACTGCTCTGACTTTCTCCAGATCTACAGATATGCCATCTCCGGACACCATGTGTCCTAGGAATGCGATTCTGTCCTACCAAAACTCACACTTATTATACTTGGCATACAGCTTATGACGTCTTAGTGTCTCCAACACTATCCTTAGATGACGGCTGTGCTCCACTTCAGACTTCGAGTAAATAAGTATGTCGTCGATGAAGATGACGATGAACTTACCAGGAAGTCGTAGAAAATCAAATTCATCAGGTTCATAAACACTACTGGAGCGTTGGTCACACCAAACGGCATGACTACGAACTCATAGTATCTGTACTTTGTCATGAAGGCCGTCTTCGGAATATCGTCCTTCTTCACTTTCAGCTGATGGTACCGGCTCCTCAAATCCAATTTTGAGAAAACCCTCAAACCTCCAAGCTGGTCGAAAATATCATCGATCCGGGGCATCAGATACTTGTTCTTCATAGTCACTGCATTCAGCCCTCTATATTCCACACACAACTTGTGTGATCCATCCTTCTTCTTCACTAACAGAACTGGTGCACCCCAAGGTGACACACTAGGATGTATGAAACCCTTCTGCAGCTATTCATCCAACTGTTTCCACAACTCCTCGAGCTTTGGAGGAGCCATCCGATACGGTGCCTTCAAAATAGGTTGCGCTCATGACATAAGATCTATGCTAAACTCCAAAGCTTTATCAGGTGGTAAGCCTGAAATATCATCCGGGAAGATGTCGTCGAAGTCGCTGACGACTGCTGGCCTACTGATCTCCATCTGCTTGGCGACAATGATCGACTCCTCCGGCTTGGCCCGGAATCTAACGGGCCTAAGCGATCGCTCTCTGCTATGAAACTCGAACTCCAGGTGGCCTGGAATCCTGAACACCACTTTCTTGCTGCGGCAATCGATCGAAGCATGGAAATCTCCCAACCAATCGATGCCAAGAATAACATCGAAATATGGCAGATCATGGACAATGAAGTCGGCATAAAGCTCGTGTCAACTGATCACCAACGGAATCGAGCGGCATCCCAAATTAACCGTCACCACTCCGTTCCCTGTAGTAATGTCCCAACACTTAGGAAGTGTATGTGTGGGAATGGAGTGTTCTGTTACGAATCTCCAGGTTATGATGCACATAGATGCACCAGAGTCGAACAAGGTTAATGCTGGTCGAGACGACACTAAAATGGTGCCTAAGATACAAAAGATAAAGCTCAGGTTAAACAAGGCTACTAATCTAACTAGCAAGGGTCAAACAACCATAAGCTAACAATATGATCTATGCTACAAAATGAAAAGACTAGTTCTAAAGAGTTACCTACAATGACGCCATCTATGTCTTCAGCCTCCATGGCTATCATGGTATAAGCTGGCCTCTGTGGTGGCACTGCCTGACGGTAAATCTGCTCCTGAGGTGGCAAAGGGGGTAGACGAACAACAGCTCCTCTCTGAGTAGGGGCTGGCGCTCGACTCTGCAGTGGGGCTGGGGCTCTACTCTGTAATGGGGCTGGTGCTCTGCCCATAGTACGATGAAGGTTTGGGAAATCTCTAGCAGTGTGTGAGGCATCTCCACACACCAGACACAAACCCAGCTTCCTCCTGTAATTGCTCTGTGTATGCCCCGGCTTGCCGCAGAAATGGCATGGACCCTTGATCTGGTTCTGAGCAGGTGCTCCTGGCCTCTTGACAGGCACAGTCTGATTGGATCTTATAGCAGGCATAGCAGGTGGCCTATACTGCTCCATCGGTCTCTTTCCTCCAACAGCAGGAGGATCAGGAGGTCTTGCTACAGCCTTATGGTTCCTGGCTGCATTCAGTACAGTCCCCATAGTAGTCAAATCTGCTGAAGTCATAGAGGATTGGATCTTGGGGTTTAGCCCCTGACGAAACCGATCAGCTCGGTTCTCTTCCTTCTTCACCATGTGCGGGGCGAATCGGCTCAACATCTCAAACTCTGCCTCGTACTCATCAACCGACATGCTCCCCTGAGTCAGATTCACGAACCAGTGCAAGAGCTCTCTCTTCGCAGCTTGGAGAAGTACTTCTCCTTGAACATCGACTTGAAGATGCTCCATTCAACTGGATTCAGCAGACACCTCTCCTCAATGCGCCACCAGTTCCTTGCATTCTCAATCAGCTGCATCTTCGCTATCTCCACTCTGGTCTCATCAGGTATCTTGGCAGCTATTAGTGTGTCCTCAATGCTCTGGATCTACTCATCAGTATCCAGCGTTCCATATCTCCCAGAAAAGGTCCTTGCCTATAGCTCATTGAACTGCTTCACTCCAGGTGCAGCCCGAGGTGCATGCGGTGGCGGTGGTGGTGGTGCAGCCTGAGCAGCATGGGTAGCCTGGAGCGACTGCTCAACCAACTGATGATGAACATCTAGCATCTCTCTCATGACGCTCAGAAACTAGCGGAACTCACTACCTTGGCCTTCCATGGCCCCGTCAGCTGAGGTCCCGGCTCGAGAATTGCGTCGTCCTGCCATCCTATTGACAAGGAAACCCCAAATTAGACTTGCACATGATAAACTGGATATTATAAATGAATCCGAGTATATTTATTTCTACGAACTTTCATAATTGCACGACCTGCATGGGCCACCACTAAAACTTGTCACGCCCCACTTCCTAAAACGGGTGCGAAGACGAGACGAAGGTCCGCATGGGCCAGAAGTGAGGCTCGGGCCCAATAAGCGTCTGTAGAGATACCATTTAATTTACAGGTTCTTGCATTTAAAAGTTAATAACAATAAGAATAAGAGGTCTCGAAAGGAAATTTCATTCATTAATAAAAGAAATAATATCCAGCATTTTATCAAATCTAATAAAAGAAGCCCGGCATGGCTACAACTACAGAAAGGGAAACTAATGGTGCGAAGCACCCAACCTAGACAGAAAGTAAAGCGGTGCTCCGCACCCAAACTAAAAATCAGTAAACCTCCGGAAGATAGCAACGGTGAGGAACCTCTAGGTCTAGTCCTCGTCTGGCACGTACTCCAGGTCAACGTCCTCCGGCTCCAAGTCCTCAGGTAAGGCCGGCTCATCCGTGTACTCTGTCTCAATACCTGACGTACAACACCCAAGAGAAAAGGAGTTCTACGTCAGGTAAAGTCTACAAGGAAAGGTGAGAAGACTCTACTGCAAGTGTAAAGGAAATTTAAAGACCACATTTTAATGTTGATTTAAAATGAGATGATGCAACAGCATGACATTTATACATATAAGTAAGGAAAGTAAAGACGGTGCAGAAAGTAAACATGGCAGGCAAAAGTCGTAGCGTAAGCTAACAAGACAACACTAGACAAGACTGTGTAACACCAAGCGACTCGACTCCAAGACCGTGTGACACCAAGCGACTCGACACCAAGAGGGTTCACTCCTTCAGCTTAGAAAGTGGCCAAACTCTCTAACCTGGTGGCCGCTCAACCCTACCCCACACCAAGAACTCAAAACATGACTGGACAAGGACCACTCACTCTGCTAGGTGAGTGCCTCTAAATCCCCACAGGTTGCAGGGTCACTCACTCACTCGATGAGTGCCGAGCGCCCCGGAGGGTGGTCTGTAACAATGATCACCCACTCTGCTAGGTGGGTGTCTCAATTCACGCGGGTTGCCAAGGGTCAGTCACTCACTCGATGAGTGTCGAGCTTCCCACAGGTCGTGTATCTGTACAAGGGATCAATCTGCAAGGTGAGTGCCTCTAAATCCCCACACCAAGAACTCAAAACAAGACTGGACTAGGACCACTCACTCTGCTAGGTGAGTGCCTCTAAATCCCCACAGGTTGCAGGGCCACTCACTCACTCGATGAGTGCCGAGCGCCCCGGAGGGTGTTCTGTAACAAGGATCACCCACTCTGCTAGGTGGGTGTCTCAATTCACGCGGGTTGCCAAGGGTCACTCACTCACTCGATGAGTGTCGAGCTTCCCACAGGTCGTGTATCTGTACAAGGGATCAATCTCTCTATCTTGGAGAGTGTCATATTGCTCGTAGGCTGTGCAAGACAAGTCGTGAATGCTGTTACATGGCATGACATGGGTATAGTTTTTCTAGGGTGTCCATACCGGCACGCACGCGCGCACACACTCGCACATGCACACACAGATAGTTCCTAGCATGTTTTGCAGTTTATACCTAGACTTCATTGTCAAGTCTAGGCTATCGTGAGGGGGTCCTGGACGCTATCATTTCACGTCCAGTTCACTTGTTCAACAATTTGCAGTTTTAAGAAAGAAGTGGCCTAGACTTGGCTGTAACTATGCAAGTGGGTACACTTGCCTGTGATGGCGAGAAGAACGTCCGTCGGTAGCATCTCGTCGCGGATAGCATGTCGATCAACGTCCATTGTCACAAGTCAACGGGCGGTGTCATGTCGCGTTTTAGAAGGTCCTATTATGGTATGTTTCTAGGTTAAGCGTGGCTACCCTAACAGTTTCCAAAACATTAGTTCATGTAATCAAATCTGTTCTACGGTTCTCTACGACGATTCTATCCTATGCGCACAGTCAATTGATCGGCCCGGAATTAACTCCGAAACGATGTCGTTCACCGCAAGCGCATGGTATAGTGGGAAGCAGGTATCGAACACAGGGAGGTGCTGCTATACTACCTATCTACTCCTAGGTTGAGTTAGAATTGTAGGTTTATTGGTTGAGGTGGAGTGTGGAGGGTCGTGATGGTGATAGATGCGAAGGTTGTGTCACTCAACATTGCAAACAAGAGATTCCACACAAAGAAAGAAATAAATAAAATATAAAATACAATGCATCATAAAAATCCTATCTTTGCATCTAGATCCTAAAATCCTAGGGCTAATCCATTAGCCATAGAATAGATTATTCATGCATAGCAAACATTATGAAAACAATAGGGATCATTACTAGCATCATAGAAAACAATAATAAGAACTAAAATAAAATTAAAGAGAATAAATACTTAGCTTGATACAAGAGGAGTGTCCTATGGCGTAGCCTAACTCCCAAAAGATCGTCTCCAAGAACTCTGTAAAAACTCCCTAAAAACTCTCCAAAAGTCCCCCCTCTAACGACGGCTACCAATCCTATAAACTGTCCCCTCCAAACCCTAGCAAATAACCCAAAAAACACTCTCAAATTCGGCACAAATCTGCTTCTGGCCGTAACTTATTGGTGGACCCTGGCAGCACTCGGATCGAATAGAAACAGCACTCGGTCGAGTGCATATTTCAGCACTACATCACCATCTTGTAGAAATTCCCCAGAGCTCATCCGACCTCCGATTGATGCGTTCTTGGTGGCGTTAGAACCGTCTTGAAGTTTACTATCTGGGAAGAATATCAGAAAAATACTAAAAACTCCGAGGTGATATCAGGTTTGAAAAGAGTGCACAGCTTTTTGAAAATCTGGGCATTCGCCTTACTCGATCGAGTAGCCTTCGTGCTCGGTCGAGTCGCCCCCTGCTCGATCGATTTGTCAGTAGGTCAGATCTCCTTCCAAAATGGTGCTCTGCCTACTCGGCCCGAGTAGGCCTTGCTCGGTCGAGTCCGCTGGCTCGGTCGAGTAGGTCCTGCTCGGTTGAGCAGGATATTGGTGGGATCGAAAATAGGAACGACTCGGGCCGAGTCGGCACTCTGCTCGGCCGAGTGGGATGCACTTTCTCTTTTCTGCTGGGCTCGTGTATTCAGCAACGACCGAGCAGTTTGTGCTTCTCGGTCGAGTCGACTGGGATGGCCTGGTTGCTTCTTGGCTTCTTCTTTCTCTTTCTCTTCCTCCTTTCTTCATATAGTATTCTTCTTTGGCATCTCAAGCATGTCATCTTGAGTCTCCTTGGTGCTCTCACGTCGCCGATCATCTTATTGACTCCAAATTGCTCCAATATCGCTCCAAATCCCTGAAATAGACATAAACGCTCCGAACGTTATGTTGTTCCAAATAATAGCGTAAAAGCGTATAAAATAGGGGTTTGGATGGTTAAATGTGTCATGAAAATATGTGATAAAACATGCAAAATAGGAGCATATCAAGATCCCCCAAGGTTACCTCTTACTCGTCATCGAGGAAGACTAGTAAGAAGCGAACATGGGAGAGGGATACAATGGAGATGTGAGACGGTGGCGTGTAATGGAGACAAGGGGTTCAACCTTAAATTCAAAAAAATATAGGAACCCAATGTGTGCAAGATCTCATGAACACACGTCAAAATGAAATAAGAATACATATACACAACAAATACTTAATCTCGTTCAAATTAAAACAACGTGGATTTCAATAAATGTAATGAACTTGATAAGTGATAAAATGAGAGTATAGTTATATCATATCATAATTTATCATGCAATATACTAAGTTCACAGAAATGAAACCAATGTCCACAACTCATTCTCTAAGCAGTATAACATGTCATGATCAAACATTTTCAAGCATGCGTGGTATTTTTTTATACTTCAAGGAATGAATTTAGCAAATTCAATTAAGGTAAGGCATCACCACAATACGACCATTTCAAGACTCCTCGAACCCATCAACTTTGACATGTCTTTGTTCTATATAGAAATGGAGATAAGGATATGGGATTTTTGTACTTTTATATTGTGTTTGGCTATATGAATATTTCATATATGTTTTTCTTTGTTTATATACATGAGATAACTCAATATACACAAAAAGCGGCCTATGCATCCCAGACCAGTCGGTCTTAAGGCATTGGGTTACGAAGAACCCATAGGGCCTATTATTCAGGATATTTGTTTGATTTTTGCATTATTGGGATTTTTGCAAACTCATGTAAACGCTATGGAATGCAAAACATGATCAAAGATCATTTATTAGCTATTCACAAAAGAAAAAGAAAAAGCATAGAATCTAGGAATGGCTTGGTTTTAGGAATCCTAATCATCACTACTTTTGTTGTCATGGGGTTATCCTATCTCTTTTGAATCACTAAACATCCATGAAGCAATAGAATTATCAATCAAATCACACAAAAGTCAAATGATTTTCAAATTTGAACCATTCATTTTTAGCTTAACTGTTTCGAGAATATGGTTGTGAAACCATGGATTCTACCATGAAAAAGCATATTAATAAAGATACACTAATCAAGGAATCTAACTCTAATCTAACAGATATCAGAGTTCATAAAAAAATAAATCCATGATATTTCATAGAAAATGAAACATATGAGACATAAATATAGAGGTGAACATGGTTCATATAGAAATTAATTCCGAAGTGTGTTTCACGATGAAGCAAAGTGTGTGCACTATACACTCCCCCAAGCTTAAACATCACATTGTCCTCAATGTGTGTATGATATAAATAGAGGACAACATCAAGATAGGGGCACTCAACAAAATAGTCTCTCTCCCCCAAGCTTAAACATCATATAAAAATTGGGGAGAGATGCAAAATAAGCGCCAGATACAAGGGTGTGCATGGATGATAAATAGTGGGTCGGGTGCAAAATATAATTACGCCATCATATGTAGTGAATTTATTAAACTAAGAAAGCATATAAAATCCTATACAGTCCTCTGGCTGACGAGAGGATTCGTGTTTATTGAAAGTATAAAGTACTACACTACTAGATTGGTACCACCTATAGCAAAAGGCGGGTCCAATATCTTTGTTGGTGTAGGCAGCTGCTCTATCTGCACTTTACGTGGCTCCGCCAGGAGCCTATCTCCATGGGCTCCATCAGATTCCAGCAATGCGGCTCCCAACATCTCTCCAAGGACTCCACCTGTACCCTGGAAGAGATAAGCAGCATCAATCAAATGTGGAAAATTTTTCCCTAAAATAAAAGTTTTCCAAAGAAGGTCGTCAAAAGAAATATGTAAAGTAAAAATATGTAGACGATACTTCCCTGAAAATACATCTCCGCTATCATGTACCATGACCGAAAGTTCTTTGTCGTTCGTCTCAGGCTTTTAAGGCAGCTCTGGCATATGATTGTGGGTCTCATCAGGCGAATCCTTATCGTTGTCAATGGAAGGATGAGGTGGCTGCGGAAGCTGAACTGAAGGTGGGCAACACTCGGGATCCTTATGAATATCGGTGTCCTCATCCCAATGCACTACCTCCTCAGTGACAAGCTCTGGCTCCGTGGTTATGGAAGTGAATGTGTCGCCCTTGGATGCATCGTGTATGTCAGCCGGCGCGATGTAGATGACACCAATGTCTTCTACATCTGGATCATCCATCCCCTCTTCATATGAATTAGCTATATTGATGGGTGAGGGAGTGACGTCGATGCAAACTGGATCTGTAGTAACACCTCCCGAGTGTCTCATCGCAGTTATCTCATCAGAAGTGGCTGCATCCTTGCATGGTTCCGCTGTCTCCTCAGAGGTGGAAGTATCAATGTCCTCAGTCTCTCCCTCGAGCTCATAATATGAAAGGCACTTGTTGATTTCGTCCATATCTTTCTGCCATCGATTATATGACTCATTCAGTATAGCGCTGACAACCGTGCTCTCCTCTACCTGTGCCATAAATACATTGAGTGTCAAATTGAGAGGATGGTCAGGACTCAAGAGGCAGACGCGGCTTTCGTAAGGCATGTGTCCCTCCTTGTCACAAGACTCGCAGTAGGCATATCACTCTGAATATTGATCATATCCTTCCATCTGATAGTATGGGTCTTGTGAATAATATTTGCATTCTTCCATTGGAGACACATACTGTGCCGAATAATCATTGCCTGAATAATGCCAAGATTGATCCATTGTACCTGAATAGTCAAAAACAAACAACCTGGAAAAGATATCAATGGTACAAGAAAATAGAGATAATGATAAAGCAGGTGGTGGGAAAAATTTCGCTGTTTTATTTTTTATTTTTTATTTTTTTATATTTTTTATTTTTTGGGTTTTTACGCAATCTAATCAACCTAATTGTGGTAAATAGATAATATGGCGGAACTCCTCCCCGGCAACTGCGCCATAAACTTGATCGGCCCGGAATTAACTCCGAAATAATGTCGTTTACCGCAAGCACACGGTATAGTGGCAAGCGGGTAACGAACACGGGGAAGCGGTGCTATACTACCTATCTACTCATAGGTTGAGTTAGAATTGTAGGTTTATTGGTGGATGTGGAGTGTGGAGGGTTGTGATGGTGATGGATGCGAAGGTTGTGTCACTCAACGTTGCAAACAAGAGATTCCACATAAAGAAAGAAATAAATAAAATTTAAAATACAACGCATCATAAAAATCTTATCTTTGCATCAAGATCCTAAAATCCTAGGGCTAATCCATTCGCCCTAGAAAAGATTATTCAAGCATAGAAAACATTATGAAAACAATAGGGATCATTGCTAGCATCATAGAAAACAATAATAAGAACTAAAATAAAATTAAAGAGAATAAATACTTAGCTTGATACAATAGGAGTGTCCTATGGCATATCCTAACTCCCAAAAGATCGTCTCCAAGAACTCTCTAAAAACTCCCTAAAATCTCTCCAAAAAGTCCCCCTCTAATGATGGCTACCAATCCTATAAATAGTCCCCTACAACCCCTAGAAAATAACCCAAAAACCCCTCTCAAATTCGGCCCAAATCTGCTTCTGGCCGCAACATATTGGTGGACCCCGGCAGCACTCGGACCGAGTAGAAATAGCACTCGGTCGAGTGCAGATGTCAGCACTACAACACCATCTTGCAGAAATTCCCCAGAGCTTATCCGACCTCCGATTGACGCGTTCTTGGTTGCGTTGGAACCGTCTTGAAGTCTACTATCTGTGAACAATATCAAAAATACTAAAAATCCCAGGTGATAGAAGATTTGAAAAGAGTGTTCGGCTGTCTGAAAATCTGGGCATTCGCCTTACTCGACCGAGTAGCCTTCGTGCTCGGTCGAGGCGCCCCCCTGCTCGGTCGAATTGTCAGTAGGTCGGATCTCCTTCTAAAATTTCACTCTGCCTACTCGGCCCGAGTAGGCCTTGCTTGGTCGAGTTGTTCGCTGGCTCGGTCGAGTAGGTCCTGCTCGGTCGAGCAGGATGTTGGTGGGATCGAAATTAGAAACGACTCGGGCCAAGTCGGCACTCTGCTCGGTCGAGTGGGATGTGCTTTCTATTTTCTGATGGGCTCGTGTATTCAACTCGACCGAGCAGCTTTTGCTTCTCGGTCGAGTCACTTGGGATGGCCTAGTTGCTTCTTTGCTTCTTCTTTCTCTTTCTCTTCCGCCTTTCTTCCTCTAGTCTTCTTCTTTGGCACCTCAAGCATGTCATCATGAGTCTCCTTGGTGCTCTCACGTCATCGATCATCTTATTGACTCCAGATTGCTCTAATATCGCTCCAAATCCCTAAAATGGGCATAAATGCTTCGAAAGTTATATTGTTCCAAATAATAGCGTAAAAGAGTATAAAATGGGGCTTTGGACGGTGAAATGTGTTATGAAAATATGCGATAAAACATGCAAAATAGGAGCATATCATCAATATAGTCTAATCGTCGATTCTAGATGTTACAACAGTTTAATGATGCGTAAAAGTAAATTTAGTGAGTTAGTTGACGATTTTTACTTATGGTTTGATGACTTAATGTTTGGGTTGCTACGAGTGAGAGGACCAACCTAGTGCGACGAACGCGTACGTGTCGGCATCGGATCTGGAGCGGTGGCAGTGATCGATGTCCTCGACTACGGGTAGCACAGTAAGGATCGCATCAGGATCGTCTCGGGATCATCTTGGCTGCGGGTAGCACAGCGAAACGGCACGGCAACGGTAACGGCAACGGGATCGCCTTGGTTGCGAGTAGCGCAATGAGACGACACGGCACTGGAAGAGTGTGTGAGATCTGTGGCGTGCGTGGACTCTTAGGGCACAAGGTGGCAGCCATCAGCTATGGAGGGTGGCCGGCAGCGAGATCTCAAGGGAGAGTGGCTGTCGAATGTTTGCGGCTAGGGGGAGATGGCAGACAACCTTAGAGAGGGGGCTGCTGTAGGCTTCAAGGGGAGGTACGCGGCAGCAATGTAGGCAGGTGGGGCCGTGGTAGATGATGAGCAACACAGCGAAAGTTCGAGAGCGGTGGCGCATGGCTGAGCGGGCGCAAGGATGGCCAGCGGCCTGCTGCACGCGCAAGGCTGCTGTGCGGTGATAGGGGGACAGGCCGGAGCTATGAAAGGAGGGTTTTAAGGGGGGTCGACGGCCTGTCTTGGCCGGAGTAGGGTCTACCGAACAAAGGGGGCCGGATCTGTGGGGTGTCTTACGTGATAGGACTCGGCCTGCTGGGGTGGCCGGCGGCAAGAGGAGGGGTGGCCGGCGGTAGTATTTGGGCTGAGGGGAACGACAGTTTGGGTGTCTTCTAGGGAGGGAGAGAAGAGGGAGGAGGGAGAGAGAAGTTGTGCGGCAAGTGGAGGATCGCCGGAGGATGGTCGGCATTGTCGAGGGCAAGGGGGTGACCGTGAGTTTGCTGGTGTCTAGGTTTCGTGAAAACCCTAGATGATGCGTGGGTTTGATATAACATGAAGGGTTTGCTAAATAGGGAATTAAAGGGGTGGGTTTTAAGTTGATTTAAGAGAGAGTGTGTGATCACTCCTTATTTTACACCTTTTTTCCGCATGTTTGCATGCCATTTAGATCGCCCAAATCATGTTTTTCACGATATATCGACGATATTGCGATGCTTTTCACGATTTGTTGTTTTTGTCGCATTTCAGGTGATTTGGCGCGATTTGGAGTGATCTCGAGATGCGCTTACTCTAGACGGCCACCGACGACCTCCCCGAGGGGTATTTTGCTGTTGGAGAGGAGCGGAAGAAGAATGGACGTCGCAGGAGCGACGAGGAGGCCAAAATAAGCAGAATGGGCATTTTTTGTGTTCCACTCGGCCGAGTGGAGGAGCCACTCGGCCGACCAGCGAGACACTGCTCGGCCGACCCGTTCAGACACGATTTCCATATGTACTCGGCCGAGCGACGGAGACCACATCGGCCGAGTGACGATACCACGTCCACCCGAGTGGCGCCCAGACGAAGCCCCTCCAAAATATCGAAGTTACTGTTTTTCGGCCACCTGAGCTTCAGAAGACCCACTCGGCCGAGTGGTAAACCACGTCCGCCCGAGTGCAGTGAAGCCATCGGCCGAGTGACGACAACTCACTCGGCCGAGCCGCCCCCGAACTGAAGACCCCTGAAGCCCCCGACTTACTGGAAAATGACAGGGTTTTCACTCGGCCGAGCGACTTTTGTCACTCGGCCGAGTGCGATGCGCTGCCTGTAGCGAAATTTGCGGAAAACAGGCTGTGCAGGGGCGTTTTGGTCAGGATTTTTGGACGATTTTTGGGGCTATTTAAGCCCTGTTTTTACCCTAGTTTTGGGAGCCATCTCTTAGATTTTTTGTAGCTTTTTGAGACTACTTTTTGGTTTTATTATTTGTGATTGGAGAAGAGGAAAAACTTGGATTTTTGTTGGATTAATTGAAGAACTACATTGGTTTGCATCTCTCTTCCCCAAAAACTCTATTTTTATTGTTTATATCATTGTTGTGATGAATTCCATTGCCTATTTCATTGATTATTTTTGTGCTATTGCTATGATTTGTGAGTAGTCTCCACGTCTTGGGGCGTGGGGATGAACCCTACAAGCCCTATTTCCTGTTTGTGTTGAATTGGTAGAAATTGAGCTAGAATAGCTATTAGGGATTAGATTGGGATCGATTTACTACGGGTAGCTAGGTATTCATATCAATTGGGATTTGCAAGAGATTGGATCCCAATTTGATAGGAAGCCCTAGAAATCCGAATTGGGTTGGAGTCGGATTTTCGAAGTATCGGTTTGCAAGAGATTGGACCGATACTAGGATTTCCGGTTGCAATTCCGTGCCGATACTCGTTTGCAAGAGATTGGACGGGTAGGAACTATCTCAATCTAGATCGTGGATCGAGTTTGCAAGAGATTGGGCTCGGTGCACGATTGAACGATGATGTTGATCCTAATGCTAGCTTTCCTTGGCTAGGGTTTGCAAGAGATTGGACCCGAACCTAGGATAGCTATAGACCGGCAACAGCGCAAGAGCGTGAGCTTAGTTCTACATTCAGTTGCAACTAGTTCATCCAAATTCTCATTCTAGCAATTTTGATACCGAGAACCACATTTATGAAATACGGTGAGTAGCGGGAATTCCCTATTCCCTAGACGTTCTTTATTTGATTTGATATTTCGCACATTTGTCTGACGATTGTGACAGGATCGCCAAAGGCAAGTTTCATTCTTAAATAGCCAGGTTGATCAGGAGCAAGCACGGTCATTCGTCCTCCCTGTGTTCGATACCCGCTCGCCGCTATACCGTGCGCTTGCGGTAAAACTACAACCGTTCTTTGGGTCACATCCCGGAGCGATCAAGTTTTTGGCGCCGTTGCCGGGGAGGCGATTGCGTTTGATTCTTTTTCACCCTAGCTATTCTTTTTCTTTTTATTATTATCATTATTTTTATTTCTTATTTCTTGCCTAACCCTTCCACGGTACTAATCATTTCTTTGAAACTCTGTTTCCCCTGTGCATGAACACGAGATCTACGGCGGACCCAGAAGACTTATTATTTGATCCCGAGATCGAACGTACCGCGCGGAGACTTAGAGCGGAAAAGAGACAAGATCCGGAAGGGAGGTATATGACCAACCCGGAAACTCCTGAAGAATTGGCGGCAAGGATGGCAAGGATAATCTCTATTCGAGATAGGCTTCAGCCTAAGACTTCTTCTACCACCTCATCCATTGCCATGCCGGGGTTGGCGGCTGACAAGAACTTCGAGCTAAAGACTGGATTGGTGGTTTTGATGCAACAAGACCCATTTCATGGGAACGCACATGAGAACCCCCACTACCACATCCAACTATTCTTGTCGAAGTCCGCCACATTCCAGATGCCGGGGGTCTCCAACGATGCTATCAGACTGCGTCTCTTCCCCTTTACGCTAAAGGACAAGGCACTCTATTGGTTGAGGACGCAAGCTGAGGGTGTCTTCACCACTTGGGACGAGTTGGCGAGTGCATTTATTGACAAATTTTATCCGCCATCCAAGACGGTGAAGATCCGGAGCGCTCTCATGTCCTTCAAGCAAGGACCACAGGAGACGCTCTATGAAGCATGGGAGCGTTTTAAGGATTTGCAGCATCAATGCCCGCACCACAGTATAGAGGATTGGGAGCTAGTTCATAGCTTCTATAACGGTCTCCAACCGGGGACCAAGCAAATTATTGATGCCGCGGCGAATGGTGCAATCTTGTCAAAGACTCCCGAGGAAGCTACGGCCCTAATTGAGGAGATGGCCTCAAATAACCAACAATGGGGCGATGAGCGAGGACACTCCACATCCTCCTTAAAGCCAACTAGCATCTACGAGGCGAAGGCCGTAGCGGAGCTCACGAGCAAATTTGATTCTCTCCACAAGGTGGTGGAGAGATTGGAGAAGTTCATCACGGAGCCCCAAGGAGCACCTTCCACCTCCGCGCCGACCAACCAAATGTGTGATTGGCAAGACCAATCTCAAGCCATGTACGCGGGAGGAGAGCAAGGAGAAGGATCCTTGGAGCAAATACAATATGTTGCGGGGAACCAAGGGTATTGGTCCAATCCGGCCGCAAGAAATCATCCGGGATTCTCCTACGCCAACAATGAAGGAGCCTTGAACCCGCCACAACCACCGCCTCAACAAGCTCGACCACCACCACCCCAACATCAAAACTATCCACCGAGGGGGCCTACTCAACAAAACTTTCAACCGAAGCAACAAGTTCCACCATATAGGCCTCCCGGATACAACCAAGGGTGGAGGAATCAAAATCAAAACCCTCCACAAGCTCCACAACGATCCGACTTCGAAACTAGAGTGGAGGCGTTCATGGTCGAGCAAAATAAGGTGAATGCTACTTTGAAGGCGGGGCAAGAATCTCTTAATACCGTAGTGGCTCAAATATCGGAGCAATTGGCGTTGCTCAATCGGAACACTCAAAGATTGCCGGCGTAACCGGAGCAAAACCCACGGGGCAACACGGGCCACATCAATGCCGTAGTTGCCGTTACTACTAGAGGCGGGAAGGACACCACCCCCGCTATGATTCCTACCGAGGAGGCCGTGGAGGAAAGCTTGGAGCCGGTTGAGCCAGTAGTTGAGGTTGATAAGGAGAAGGAGCCACATGATAAGGAGAAATCTAGAGCGGAAAAGTTGATTGAGGAAAGGCGCTTCATGCCACCGGTCCCATTCCCCCAAAGACTAGCGAAAGTGAAAATGGAGAAAAGGCTAGCGAAATTCCTCGAGTATCTAAGAGGAGTTAGCCTCAATATTCCCTTCCTCGACGCCATCGTCGAGATCCCCACGTACGCTAAATTTTTGAAGGACTTGATTTCGGGGAGGAAAAAGAAGGAGAAGATCATGCTAGCCGAGGAGGGCTCTTGGTTCACCAAGAGAGAGAAGGAGCCGGCAAAATTTAATGATCCGGGGAGTTTTCGGATTCCTTGCACCTTGGGCGGCGTGCCTCTTCAAAAGGCGTTGGTCGATCTTGGGGCTAGTGTGAGTCTCATGCCCCTCTCCATGTTCTTAAAGCTTAACACCAGGACAAAGTTGAAACCCACCGACATGCGCATTCAATTAGCCGATGGACGGATAACAAGGCCGGTGGGGATTGCCGAAGACATCCCACTTCAAGTCCCGGGTGGAATATGCTTGCCATGTGACTTCTTCATCATGGACGTTAAGGAGGAGTGAGACACCTCATTGATACTTGGACGCCCATTCCTCGCCACTGCCGGAGTCATCGTCGACGTGCGCGAAGGTACCTTAACCTTAAACGTCGGCAACATTGAGGTGGAGCTCCACATTCCTAAGGCAATGAAGCACATGCCTTACCACGAGGAGCTTGATTACATGGATCTCCTTGATGAGGTGATAGAGGAGGCGATTCCTCACTCAATCGGCGCTCTTTTTGATGAAGAATTTGAAGAAGGCCCGGATTTAGGCCGAGATGAAGAGAATGAAGATGATTCCCCCGACTTCTCCGCTGATGAAGATGAAGGCGACGCTGATGTCGCAAGGATTCGAGAGCTCTGCAAGCTCTCGAAATTAAAGTCTCCAAAGAAAGCCCCGCCGGTACGGAGATCGGCATCGCCGGTTAAGCCGTTGACCGGGGCAAAGGCTAGCTTGGGGGAGCCTCCCCCCAACACTATTCGAGATAGGAGACCTCCGAGGGACAACGCTATGCCGCCACGTCCAAATCCAAGCGCGCTCCCCAGGAAGTTTGACGGGTGCATCTCATATGCACCAAACATCCCGCATTGATTGAAAATTATAGGGGGTTGAGCTCACGACCTAAAACGAGCGCTTGTCGGGAGGCAACCCGACGGTTTTTGCTTTATTTTTACTTTTTCGTTATTTTCGTTTTAGAAATTTTTAGTGTTTTGAGTCATTCGACCAAAAATTTCGTGATAACGGGTCCTATTTTTCTTGACAGGAGAGGAGATAGGAAGATCCATCATAAGGAGGATGAACGAGACGACGAGGAACGCCCCAAGAAGGCGCTCGACGCTTAGGAGGAGGATGAAATCGACTGGAGGAAGAAAGACGGAGTTTAGAGCCAAAACGAAGACAAACAGCAGAAATTAAGGCTCACTCGGCCGAGCATACTAGTCACTCGGCCGAGTACACAAGTTCGTCCGGCCGAGCCGCTCACGAACGAGGGAAGTCTGCTGAACCCAACTCTCTGTTTATTTTCTTGATTTCGATATAACTGCTACTCGGCCGAGTACCTTTGTTCACTCGGCCGAGTAAAACAGATAACCTCCTAAGGCAAGTCATGCCGAGTAGCTTGAGTCACTCGGCCGAATGGACTTACGTCACTCGGCCGAGGCTGGCAAAGCCACTCGGCCGAAGCGATATCGGGGAGAAAATTTTTATTGCCTCGCTCGGCCGAGTGAGCACGTCACTCGGCCGAGTCGTAACTTTCTTTTATATAAGTGGCGAGGGGGGCGCGGATTTCGAAATCGCAAATCCCAAATCCGCCCGCGCCCCCTCAGCTACCCTCGCCCGATTTCGCTTCACCCAGCCCCCACTCGCCCGACCAAGCCCGCGCGCGCCGCCGCTCGGCCAGCCACCGCCGGCCGACCATCGCCGCACCCCGCCCGAGTCGCCGCCGGCGGCCTCGTCTCCGATCGCCTCCGGTATAGCTTGATTTGCCCGTTTTCTCCTCTTTTTGCGTATTTTTCGAGGATCCGTGTATTAATCGAACCCCTAACCCGAATCAATTCCCATATCTATCTGTTATACCCCTATTGCTCCATACATTTTGATTATTACTCGCTGATATCGCTTTTTCATGCGCAGGTTGCTTTTTGGAGCTTAGGGGAGCCTAGGGGAGCTTCTACGGGCTGTTTTGGACTTCGTGGAGGCGCGGACTTCGCACGCTCCCACTGCTTAGCACTCGCGGCGTGTTTTGGTACACTCTTTCCATTCTTTTTGCACACGCCACACTTTTTCACTTTTCGGCGCGCTCGGGGCCGATATGCCGCCCCGGACACGGCCGCGGACGAGGAGACCTTCCGCTAAGCGGAAGAGGTCGGATGACGCCGGCCCCGCCCACGAGGCGGAAGAGTCTCCTCCTCCTCCTTCCCCCACACACGCCGTCCACCCAGCACAGCCTGCAGGCCCCGCACATCCCGCACAGCCTGCAGTGCACCCACAGCCCGCACAGCCTCTCCCTGCCGATCCACAGCCACCACCACCGGCTCCACTGGTCGGGCCGCTCGGGATTACGTTCCGAGACGACGCACACCGCGCCGTCTTCGAGCGTATCTCCCAGCGCTCGATCGTACCCTCCAGGTTTGCACACCTCGCTGACCTAGGACGCCTGGGGGTACTTGAGGGGATGCTCACGTTGTACGACAACGTGGGCTGGCGAGATTTTTCCAGGTGTCTGCGGATACTTTTACCCGCCCGACACTTGAGGTTTTGAGTTCGATCGCCCGGACTGATGAGGGATGCTCATTCTGGTTCATGGATCGAGAGTGCCAGGTCACTCTCGATATGATGAGATCATTTTTCTCTTGGCCCGCCGTCCCCGGAGCCGATCGCGGTTACGGCCCCACACATATCCCTCCACCCTCTTTCGACGCCGGTGCCTTCTGGGCACGTATCACGGGTCTCCACGCCGCCTTTGACCCTAGTAGGGCCAAGGCCTCGGCCATCGTACATCCCTGCCTTCGCATTGCTCAGCGCCTTATGGCGACGACATTTTTGGCCAGATATGAGCCGGGCACGATGTCTACGCCAGAGCTTTACATGCTCTATGCGATGACACGTCCCAGAGCTCTATCTAGGGATGGAGATGAGCTTGTCTCCGCCGTCGTGATCGATATCGCGGCATGGTACTTAGACCGCATCATTGTATCGGTGGGCGCTCGCTCACCGATATGCTGCGGCGGCCTGATTACCTTGTTGGCTCTTATGACCGGCGAGGACTTCCCCGACGACTTGCGACGCGTCCCGGGCCCCACCTCTTTGTCGATAGATGTTATGGCCCGGATGAAGATGCTTCGTCCGCATGGTGAGCGTCACTGGGTCTGGTTGCATGGCCCTTTCGGTGCCGACTACATGATTCTCCCGAGCCCAGCTCGGACCCAGATTGCACCGGCCCACGTTGACTGGCTCCCTGCGATGGATGTCCTCATCCCCGCTGTGTACTTGCTCGAGGCCGAGGAGGCCGAGCAGGCCCCCGTTCCCCCTGTAGACCCTGCTGCACACCCTGCCGAGCCTGCTGCCGAGCCCGTTGACCCTGTGGCCCCTCAGCCCATACCAGATGTTTCCGCTGCTCCTGACACCGCTGTCGGTGTCGGGAGCACCTTTGCTGAGCCCACCCCCACCACTTCCGAGGCTGTCACCACCACTCCCACCACCTCCTCCGGCCCTCTGTCCGTCGAGCCTCTTTGCTCCGCTCTCCCCGAGCGCCCGCAGACCTTTGTTGAGAGTGGAGAGCCCTCGTTCGCCGCGGTCGTGGAGACCATGGCTAGCATGATCTCCGCTAGGGTTGCGCCTTTTGGTCCACACACTTCCACCCCAGCGGTAGAGTCCTCTGTCTCCACAGCTGCCGTATTCTCTGAGAGCGTCGTGGCGTCTGTCCACACTTCTGTGCCACTGACCTCTCTAGCCGCCTCGCAGCCGCTTTTGTACTCTTCTTTCGCTGCCGCTGCCTCCACTTCCCACCGCCCGCCCCGACCTCACACTGAGGCCAGGACCACTTTTGCAGGCGCGGCACCTTTTGTCCCCTTCCCTGCTGAGCCCGTTACATACTCCACTCGTGTGCGCCAGCCTCGCCCTGCGCAGCCCCGACCGGTGCGTCCCTCTGCACCACCCCCGCCCGACACTGTACTGCAGAGCATACGTGCTCTTGAGTTGGCGGTGAGTGGTCTTAGAGGAGACCTTAGGACCCTGTCCTCCACCGTCTCTGTGATGGCTGGACGCTTCGAGCTGATCCCCCAGATCCACTACTGCCTTACACAGGTCTTGGAGCGTCTCCCGCGCGTACCCCCACCCACCCAGCAGGTTCCCACACACACTTCCACACACACTAGACCTGCTTCCACTTCCACGCCCACCCCAGCTCAGCAGCCCGCCCAGCCAGCACCACCCTTACGACCTCCGCCTCAGGACGGAGACGGCGCGGCACCGCCTTCTTAGGCACTCTTGATGCCTTGATCCATTCACGCAGTTGTGTTGCCCGTCTCTGCTGGGTCCTGATGCACTTTTGTCCACCCCCCCTCCCCTCACTTACTTTGGGATTATATTTTTGATCATATCTATTTGTGCATATCATATCATATCTACTTGGGATTCTCATTTTGATCGCATCTATATATATCTTTTTTGGGAGAGAGGGAGAGTTTTTGGTGCCGCATTTATTTTCGTATCACTCTTATCTGTGCATGCATCATTTCCGCATCATATTTTCATTTCTTTATTTTTCCTTTTATTATCTTTTTTCTTCCCATCATGCATGCATCCTCACTTGCCCCTCACATTACTTGTCTCTCTGTGTGCCACACTTTGCACATTGAGGACACTGTGCCGTTTAGCTTGGGGGAGTGAGTTCTCACGTTCTTTTTCGATTTGCCACCTTTATTTTCAGTTTTTCACACCGTTTTTCACTTTTGCACTCATTTTTCATTAATTTTCTTTTATTTTGCCATGCATCACGTTTTTCTTATTTTCCTGTGTGCCGCATTGCATAGTTCTATTTTCCTTTTATCTTTACTTCTTTCTTTTTTTCATCTCATGCTAGAGATGAATTTTCTGTGATGATGTCTACGTGGAGTTAGCTTATTCTATATGCATGCTATATTTGTCATGTCTTAGATTTCATTTCGGATATCATATGCTATGACTTGCTTTGCATTTAGGAGTAGTAACCCACACTTTTTCCACATGAAAATGGATGAAATTTTATTATTAGCTGAGCCTGAATATTCATATGTATGCTATCACAGAAAACACACCAAGATTCACGCATTGAATGCCTACATCTGGAGTACTGATTTCTTTTCCTTTATCACTTCTGTATGCATGAATTGTACACTTCACTTCAGGATGATTGAATGATGTTAGCTATGATAAATCTGGATTAGTTAGCTTTTTAGTGATCGAAACTGAGTAAATTAGATTACCCTGCTGAAGTTGTCGTGCATGTCTTATAGAGTGAGCCGAGAGTTATATATATTTCTTTCTCCACAAATCTTGAACATCATTTCTCTACTTTTAAAAATCATTGGTGAATCTCCCCTTAGTGATTCTATTTTATGGCATTTCCCCCGCTATTAATTCCTAGCTCCAAATCTCTTATTCCAAAAATAATAATAATAAAAGAGAGAAGAACATTCTTGTATATCATTATCTCTCTCTGAGTCGGGATCATTGTGTATATATTGCTTATTTCAAAAAAAAAGAGAGAGAAAAAAAAAGAGAGGAAAAATCCTCAATAAAAGATCCCATCTCTCTTTCTTTCTTTCTTCTTTCTCTTCTTTGCCTTTGGAGCTATATAAAAATGGGGATGTAAATATTTTTGTGCCACCACGCTTATAGATAAGCTTGGGGGAGGGGATCCATTGATGTGTGAGAGAGTGACTACTTGACATTGCACGACAACCTAGGCTAAGTAATATTCTATACTCGGTGAGATTGTTTCTAGCTTTACGAGATCCAGAAATCTAAGTCTAGCGTTCATTTCATGAAATCCATACTTTTCTATTCTCTCTATTCTATGGTGTGATACTCTTATACTCCAGATAGAAAGCGTTCAATTGAAAAGTGTGTGATCTGAGATTTGTATACCGCTTTAGATGATTCAGGCGATGTTAATTTTAAAATTATTCCGTTTTTCATGATTATACCGTTGTTCGTGTGTTTTCTATTTTCTACTTGCACTATTATACTATGATATCAAAATAAGATTCTTTGACATGTATTTCTCACTCGGAGCATGCTATATGAGTAAGTGAAACCCACGCCCTGAGAAAATGATCTAGCATCCTACCTCTTCGCTTCTTTCTTTCTTTCTTTATTTTCATTTGGTTTTCATTCTTCTTCATTTTTCATTTTTTCGTTTTCCGCCGTTTTCGTTTTCCGAATCCACCGGGTTCGCCTTTTACTTATCTTCCTCGAGGACGAGTAAGAGGCAAGCTTGGGGGATTTTGATCACTCCTTATTTTACACCTTTTTTCCGCATGTTTGCATGCCATTTAGATCGCCCAAATCATGTTTTTCACGATATATCGACGATATTGCGATGCTTTTCACGATTTGTTGTTTTTGTCGCATTTCAGGTGATTTGGCGCGATTTGGAGTGATCTCGAGATGCGCTTACTCTAGACGGCCACCGACGACCTCCCCGAGGGGTATTTTGCTGTTGGAGAGGAGCGGAAGAAGAATGGACGTCGCAGGAGCGACGAGGAGGCCAAAATAAGCAGAATGGGCATTTTTTGTGTTCCACTCGGCCGAGTGGAGGAGCCACTCGGCCGACCAGCGAGACACTGCTCGGCCGACCCGTTCAGACACGATTTCCATGTGTACTCGGCCGAGCGACGGAGACCACATCGGCCGAGTGACGATACCACGTCCGCCCGAGTGGCGCCCAGACGAAGCCCCTCCAAAATATCAAAGTTACTATTTTTCGGCCACCTGAGCTTCAGAAGACCCACTCGGCCGAGTGGTAAACCACGTCCGCCCGAGTGCAGTGAAGCCATCGGCCGAGTGACGACAACTCACTCGGCCGAGCCGCCCCCGAACTGAAGACCCCTGAAGCCCCCGACTTACTGGAAAATGACAGGGTTTTCACTCGGCCGAGCGACTTTTGTCACTCGGCCGAGTGCGATGCGCTGCCTGTAGCGAAATTTGCGGAAAACAGGCTGTGCAGGGGCGTTTTGGTCAGGATTTTTGGACGATTTTTGGGGCTATTTAAGCCCTGTTTTTACCCTAGTTTTGGGAGCCATCTCTTAGATTTTTTGTAGTTTTTTGAGACTACTTTTTGGTTTTATTATTTGTGATTGGAGAAGAGGAAAAACTTGGATTTTTGTTGGATTAATTGAAGAACTACATTGGTTTGCATCTCTCTTCCCAAAAAACTCTATTTTTATTGTTTATATCATTGTTGTGATGAATTCCATTGCCTATTTCATTGATTATTTTTGTGTTATTGCTATGATTTGTGAGTAGTCTCCACGTCTTGGGGCGTGGGGATGAACCCTACAAGCCCTATTTCCTGTTTGTGTTGAATTGGTAGAAATTGAGCTAGAATAGCTATTAGGGATTAGATTGGGATCGATTTACTACGGGTAGCTAGGTATTCATATCAATTGGGATTTGCAAGAGATTGGATCCCAATTTGATAGGAAGCCCTAGAAATCCGAATTGGGTTGGAGTCGGATTTTCGAAGTATCGGTTTGCAAGAGATTGGACCGATACTAGGATTTCCGGTTGCAATTCCGTGCCGATACTCGTTTGCAAGAGATTGGATGGGTAGGAACTATCTCAATCTAGATCGTGGATCGAGTTTGCAAGAGATTGGGCTCGGTGCACGATTGAACGATGATGTTGATCCTAATGCTAGCTTTCCTAGGCTAGGGTTTGCAAGAGATTGGACCCGAACCTAGGATAGCTATAGACCGGCAACAGCACGAGAGCGTGAGCTTGGTTCTACATTCAGTTGCAACTAGTTCATCAAAATTTTCATTCTAGCAATTTTGATACCGACGAACCACATTTATGAAATACGGTGAGTAGCGGGAATTCCCCATTCCCTAGACGTTCTTTATTTGATTTGATATTTCGCACATTTGTCTGACGATTGTGACAGGATCGCCAAAGGCAAGTTTCATTCTTAAATAGACAGGTTGATCAGGAGCAAGCACGGTCATTCGTCCTCCCTGTGTTCGATACCCGCTCGCCGCTATACCGTGCGCTTGCGGTAAAACTACAACCGTTCTTTGGGTCACATCCCGGAGCGATCAGTGTGAGAGAGGGGGGAGGGTAGATTTAGGGTGCAAATAGCTAGGAGAATAAATTTATGATACCTATGATATCCTATAGATTACATTTGATTTAGGTTTAAGGTTTGAAATTTGAAGTAGATTAGGGCTAAATTGATTTAAAAGTAATTAGGGTGAAAGGTCGGTCTAACGGTGTCCGAAAATTACGAGAAAAATATGGAGACGATCGTGACGACGAGAGGATCGAGGGTACGGTGATCGGTCACACGCTAGGTTCACGAAAACGATAATAAAATTAAAAAGCTAACGTCGAAGTCTAACGGTCAAGACACCTCTTCATTCAAAACTGATTTGTGGGAGAATGACCCGTGAAATGACGTTCACAAAAAACTCCTCAAATAACTACTCTCTCTGAGGGTCACAATGTCATATAACTTCGCACGTTTCGGATACAAGAGGAGGTCAAAATAAATACGCGTACGAAAAAAAACGTACACGCTGAAATACACACGATTGAAAAATGACCGTTACAGAACCCAAGGGATATTACACGTTCATCCATCCATCATAAAAAGTTCTATTCATGTGAACCTGTTAAATTTGTGACTAATGGATGGATGTGAAAAATAAGTTAGGTTCATATGATATTTGGCATTTTGGTTTTTTAGAATATGAAGATCAAAATGAAAGTTTTCGATCATTCAAAAAAATAAGGGATGATGGACTTTTTAAGGAGCATATGTGGATAAGCCACAAATGTTATAAGTGTTCGTGATGTTTTAAATAACCGCAAGTATATGGGAATTTATAGTAAATGGGTCAATCTCCGAATGGCAATGGATTAAGTACCAATCAATTAAGGATTATAATTAGCTACGCGAATCTAATCAGAGGGTGAGAGTTATACTAAGAGTTTATCAAGATGAATGGATGTTAGGACTAATTATCCCCCTATTATGGATTAATTATAAGCTTGATCTCAAATGTCAGTTTATCAAATTAATGCATCGTGTGATATTTTCGAACTAATTCCCAACCCTCATGTGAAACCAGGGACGTGGCCCGATCTTCGCGACGTAGGTTGTTCACGGAACTAAAAAAACTTAAAAGAAGGATATGAGCGCCACACTCCAGACTTAGAGAAAGGAAATAGGGAGTGATAAGCTCTGGATAAAGGTGGTTCACTGATATGACAAATGCAAATAGCCAACCAACGTTATAAGGAACGCGACATGCCACTTAGACCACTTGCCCAACCACGAACACGAATTTAACCAATCCACACAGCAACACACTTGGGTTAAAGCACAAATTGAGAGCTTTTACGAATTTGGATCACCAATCTTATGAGGAAGATTGACAAGGCAAGGTTTCACAAGAGCTAAAGAAGATATGAAAACTCTCACAATTTGAGAAGAACACTCTGGATTAATACTCTAGATGATGGAGAATGCAAATGAATACATGCTCTATTTATAGGTTAGAGCTTGGAAACTTAAAAGACTCGCTAATTAAAGACAACTAATGGCTTTTGGTAGCCCATTAGTCTTCATAATAACATGAAATAAGTAAAAGATATAAATGTGACCTAAGAAATACCAAAAGACTACTTGAAATTATGAGTCTAATGACATGCACGAAAATTACACTTATAATTCAAAAGTTTATGCTTCTTGACTCTTGATCTCCCCTATAAATTCAGATTTAAAGTGGTCGAACTTGACTCTTGATCTCCCCCATGCATGCATTCAGATTTATGGTTGTTGAACTTGAATTTTGATCTCCTCCACGCATGCATTCGGACTTATGGCCTTAATTTTCTTGTGCTTGGATTAGCAAGACTAAGGTCTCATTTTGAGCACAACTTTCTTGGGCCAGCAATGCTTCTACTTGGGCCCCAATTGCATCTTACATTCTCTTTAACCTTCCTCTTGTCATTAGGCCTTCACTTAGAGTTAGGTCTTCATTTTGTAAATTGATAGGCTGTTTCACATCAGTTCTCACCATTTCTCGTGTGAGAACTCAAATCAAAGTCAAGGATCTCTAAACTAGTGCTCCAATTTCTCGCTTGTAACCATAATTAAGTTTCTCTAACTAATCCAGGTCCAATTTCTCGATGTAACCCTAAATTGGATCTCATAAGACACAATTTGTTATTTGTAATCAAATCCTTATGATCTATGTTGCATCAAAGCCTAAATGTCAATTTCCTCTCATGTTTGGTACCTTGAAAGTGAAATTGCAAGTGTTACTGTAATTATTACAATGATTACATTATAAAATATACGCCAATCCAATTCACATATTTGGTTAACTTTGGTAACTTATAAAATGACTTTCAAATCCTCGAATCCAATATTTTGATAGCTTGCATAAAAAGGTGTGGGTCAATTAATATTGCAACAAAAGTATTACAATCTACAATTTGTAACCAGTTGAGCTTGGAGCCTTTTGCAAGCTGGAAAACAACCGCAATTGGGCATGCAATTGAAGTTAGGTCAAACGTGTGGACCTAAAAATTTTGCAAGTGTAATTGCAATTGCAAGCTACCAATCATGAATGTTTTTGAAGGTTACTGTTAGAGTTAAACATGATACCTATAAAAATCTAAGGAGATGTAGAGATGACGGTGCCTTAAAGAGACATAAATTAACCAAGAAGAAAGTTGAAAGAGGTATCCAAGAGGCTATTAGGGTTTATGACGATGCTTATAAACCGTTAGAGATAGTTGATGGTGAGAAGAACATCTATCGATCAGTGCGAATGAATAAGAATAAGCACACTGAAAAGGCACACTGAGTTATTCGTAGTTAAGTGTATTAAATATGAAAATCAAAATATTTCTGTCAAAGATGAGATCATAGGTATATGGAGAGAGTAATTTGACAAACTCTTTAATGGAAATCATACCATAATATTTGAGATAATGAGTGTCTCTCAGAAGAGTTGAATCATAATTTTATATAAAGAATCGTAGTATGGAAGGTGAGAAAAGATTTAAAGAGAATGAAACCAATAAAATCATATGGACAGGATAAGATTCCTATTAAGGTTTGTTAAGGCCAAAATTGACCGAGACAGTTGTCCGGCTGGCGTGGGCTCTTCATGCTGAGTCGAAGCTTTGTCAGCCGTTGAAGTGGGACCCTATGTTGGAAGAACCTGGGTCGAGTGATGATAGTGGATGATCGTGCAGGGCTCAGTCGACCTTCGGGCAGTTGTAGCATCGATCGTTTGTGGCAAGGAGGCTCGGTAACGACCTTCAATACTGGATGATGACCATCGATCTGCACCACAAGGACACTGGGTCGGATCTGGGTTCTGACTCAAATCTCCTTCGATACTTAAGTTAGTTTGGCAACTTAAGGAAGAGAGGGAACTAGGAGCAGCTGAGATCGACCCACAGAGGTACGCCTCAGATCTGTCGCCACTACGTCTATAGTGTAAGAAATATGAGCTGAGAAAGTAGAGTTCTATGTCTTAGACCTCGTACCTTGGAGATGGGACCCGTCCTTGTATTTATAGGCATTCAGGGTCCATTTGGAGACGTTGGGGAGATAACGGCCACCCATAATGGGGCCACGATCTTTTATCTTTAATAGGAGTAAATGTTGTACACGTTCCTACGAATTACGAGCCCCCCTTTAATCCCACGTTCAAGTGAGGTAAACTCAACGGTCGACTGGCCAGTGGGCTTTGACTGAGTCGAAGTCGGGCTTATCTTGTGGGCCTCGTGGACTCTAGTCATTTGTCAGTCGAGTTATCTCGAATGCCAGCCCAATGACTCAACAATGGCCTCGTTGCACGACCTCAGAATGTCAATATGTTGAAGTCAAGCGATGTTACATCGTATTAATAGGGGCACGGCAGTCGAGAAAATAACACTCAAGTTCCAGGCACCAAAATACCCGCCTCGTTGATTTGGATGATTTGTCGGTTCGAAATCCAAGATATCTAGAGCCTTGGGATCTTCGACGCGTGTTTCATCGCACGGTTGTCGCACTACCTATATAGGACGGCTCTAGCGGTAGAATGCAAAGATAGCGTCTTCATTCTCCTGATTTATATTTTCCTTTTCTTGAAAGTAATGGCTTCGTCCTTCATCCCTGCCTCTGGAAGGAGCTTGGTCACGGCTATGCAGAAGAATCAGGAAGGGGTCATGGAGCCGGGGTTGCTTGTGAATCTGAGGTCCAACGTCAAGGCTGGCCATATCATCGAGCTTCAGAGGAGTTACATCCGTCTCGATTACCAAATCTGGCTTTCTGGGAAGGACGAGAGGGCTCATCGTCCCAGCAATCGGGAAGCGGGGGTTTATGTCAGAGCCTTCGAACGAGGCCTTTGATTCCCCATAAACCCCTTCATGCGGTACTTCCTGTTCCCTCTGCCAGTTGATGTCGAACATCATTGGCATGCTGATGGGCTTCATATATAGCTATGTGTGTGTTGAAGGGGATTGAACCATCTTTGAGTCTGTTCAATCATTTTTACTCGATCCCTCCCTTTAAGACCCCAGGCTGGTATACGATAATGGCCCGTCGAGGCAAGAAGCTCCTGGAAGATCTTCTCACCTACAATCCCAAATGGAAAGACGAGTTTGTGTTTTTGGTTTTCCAAGGGGATGCAAGCTTCTGCACCAGTTAGGGTGCCCCTGACTTGGGCCCTGCCGAGGATAAACCGCTGACTAGCGAGGAGAAGAAAGCCGTCGACATTCTGACGAGCCTGCCAGAGGATATGAGGTCGGTAAAGTGGCTGTGGTCTAACGACGTGTTGCATCAGACCATGTGGATGAAAGGTTGGTTCGATCGTGCCTACCAACTGTTCGACCTTCGTTCTTCGACCTTCGTTCTTCGACCTAACTCGCTTATTGCTTTCACAGGCATGGCTGGTGTGGATTATCAGGTGGATCCCATATTGAGGGAAGCCGTCAAGGCTTCCCTCAGAGAGGCAGAGATAAGCATGTTGTCTCCCTGGGTGCCGACTGTGGGGGAGTTGACTGCTCAACTGTCTGGGGATCGACCCATAGTTGTTGAGAGGGTTGCTCAGGTGGCCCGCGCTCAGAAGAAGAAGAGGGAACGCCCACCTCCGAATTTGAAGTAGTTATGATTGAGGGGGCCAAGAAGAGGCGCAACTCGTTCTCAGCGACTCAGAGCTATCTGGGTCGAATGCAGTCGTAGAGTAGGTTTCCTGGACAGGGAGGGATACTCTTCACGATGAAGATTCGGGTAGGACTCAAGTCCCACCGGAGCTTCTTGTGCACAAGGACTCTTGGCCTTAGGGGGGTTTTGTTCCCTCCTGTAGGGTTGTCTGATGACATCCCCGACGAATATAGACCGATTTTGCTGGAGAGCCGATATCCTCATGTCCCATTTAACTGCTCCGAGGAGGAGCTCGTCCGGGCAGAATTTTCGTTGAGGCGTGGAGATTCTGCTCTTCTTGATTGCAGGAACGCCTCTCGGATCGCTGAGAATGCGACCCTTCCACGAGACAGGTCTGTTATGGAGAGGGTCGATTATGAGCGGCTTGCGTCGATAGCCGTTTATGCTAGCGTTCAGGTGATTATTGCTCTAGCCTCCCTCGACGCTGATATCAGCACATATGTTGACCATCGAGTGTTGTGTGTAGGCTCTCGTAGCCACCGTGGCGTTGCGTCGTCATGCTCCAGAGGTGGTCAATCATGAGGTCACCCTGGAGGCCGTTAGATCGGGCATGGAGAGATCTCAAGTTGATCTGACTAGACTTAGCCTTCTCTCTGAGATGAGATTGAATCACATTCGGAAACTCGAGCATGAGTTAAGCGAGTCTTGCAGGAGGGAGGCTGAACAAACCTCCTTGAGAGAGCGAGCGGAGGACGCTCTGTTGGAGGAGAGAGTCAAAGCCGAGGACACAACGTAGAGGGTAGTTCAGGAGTTCAAGGATACATTTCCTGACTTTTACGAGCTATACAAGAAATGCTACTAGCGATGTCGATTAGAGATGAAGACCTGATTCCCTTACCAATCTGTGGAGATCGACAAGATCTCGGTGATTTTTTCGGATCTTGGTGAAGATGAATCGAGCCAAGGCACGGAGGAAGATGTGTGAAGATATATATGAGCTTGAGGCAATTTATCCTAAGAAACATCTTGTTCAAAATATATATGGTACTAATTATCCTAGTATAAATTCAATGAATTATATACTTGGATAATTTCCTTAGACTTAAAGTGATGTCATTACATATCTAGATGCAGATCTCGATTATGGGAAGTAAATGAACGATAAGAACTTAAGTCTTAAAATGTTCATGGTCATAGATGTGTCAAGAAAAGGATATCGGCACATCGGATAGACCATTGTGTCTTTGTCTTACCCTAAAGAGTGATGATGGTCTTATTGTCATTCGACCTGACGAAGTCAGAGACAAGGCACATGTGCTCATTACAGAATGAGTCCACTGAACGACCCAATGAAGAGTTATTAAATGGTTAAACTTTAACTAAACTGGTATTAATAACTCTATAGTTATGACAGGAAAGTTGGTCCTTAAGACCTGAAGTCTTTATACGAGCCTCTGCGTGAATAGTGCCACTTAGATCTATGATCTAGCTTTGAGGCCAGGCCTACTGAAAGGCCTTAGGTTGGGTGACACCTGAAGCATACGAGGTAAGTAAATGACTAAGATGAGATTCGTCTCTTCCGTTAAAGGGAAGTTAGTGTCACATGCTCAGTACGGTTCTTTGTGCTAAACCTTGGCCAGGGTACGTTGTAAGATATACAACGTTTATAACAAAGACCAAAGTATGCTCACTGATGGTAGCTAGTAGGGTTGACAGTTTACCATATCCTAGGCCATGCAGGGACATATTTTTGACAAAGGGACTGAAACTGCAGTATTCATCACTGACACAGTCAGAGTGATCCTCACGACACTTTTGTCGATGGGTCAATCACATAATTATGATGCCAAAACAAGGGCGACACCTGCTACTCGTGGTTACTATCGTCTAGGGGTTTTGAGCCCTAACCTATAGTAGGGTCAGGTTGTAGGGTCTCACACCAAGTTCGGTTTACGTCTTAGTAATAGGAAGAATTTAGGAGGAGTGCACTCGGGTCCACGAGAATAAATTAAGTCATTAAGAGTTAGTGACATTAAGTCGATCTATATTAAATAGGATTTAATAGGGTCGCATAAGTTTTTGACATTAAATGAGATTTAATAATGTAGCAAAATTTTTGCAACTTCAGCATTAATAGAATGTTGTATGGGATTAATGCATGTGATGCAAACGGACTTAAAATGCATCGTAAATAGTTTACAATAATATTTTAGATCATATAATGCATAGAAATGCATAGATAGCTCTTTGGTATGGTCTCATTTGAACCATGCTTTCCAACATATCTGAAATCGGCTCAATCGGAGTAATAGAACTCAAGAAACTGGGCAAAACCCCAGTTTTGACCCATCCCAACTTGGGCGGACAGGTCCAAACCCGCTAGGCAGGCTGAACCCG
The DNA here is from genome assembly GCA_030789695.1 of Scilla litardierei. Lineage (NCBI taxonomy): Eukaryota > Viridiplantae > Streptophyta > Magnoliopsida > Asparagales > Asparagaceae > Scilla > Scilla litardierei. The sequence continues at coordinate 62,133,280 of CM061136.1, forward strand.
CCCGCAAAGGGGGTCCAGCCCGCTAGCGGGCTGGACCCGCCCGCCAAGCAGGCGGGTCTGATGCGCCTGCTTATGCGGGCGGGTCAAGCCCGCATGGGCGGGCTCGACTTAGTGCCCGCCCGCTGTGCGGGCGGGTCAGACCCGCCTGCCTAGGTGTGTGTGTGGGCGCCCCAAGTGGGCTAGGCGCACCCTTTAGGCATGTCCAGTTGGCAGGTGGGCCCCATCTATGCAGCCCACACTCCAGAAACCCTAGAAGGGTTGTGACAGCTACGAATTTCAGCCGACTTATGATTTTTTGCTCAACTTTGAGCAATCATTGAGGGGTCAAACAAAGTCGAAATTCGTCGTCATTTGTTTCTATGTGTTCACCGTTCATAGCCCTTCGAAATGATAGGTTGTATCACTTCTGAAGCTCAATGGTGATGGAGATTAAATTAGTTGAAGTTAAGCCTTAATGTAAGGCAAACTAATTGATTTTTTCTCCTAAACTTAATTAGTCCCATATTGTTCATGCGACGAGCAAGGGGTCCGGCTCCCTATATAAATAGGGGTCGATACCCTTTAGAAAAACTTACACCAAGTCTCTGAATTGAGTAGCTCTAAAAAGTTTTGAGCACGCACAGTTCAAGAAGAAAATTATTCTCTCCTCTTTTCTTCCGTTTTCTTCGTTTGCGTTCTAGCAAAACGATGAGAATGATTTGGATTCGATCCGAAGTCTAAGACGTTGGATCGCACTCAAGTGAAATCTTCTTTGGCAAGTGGTTGGCTCGGAGGCGCGGTGTCGGCTTGCTTGGGGTGGATTGGTTCGGAAGCACAGAGGCGGCTAGCTTCGGGGAGCAGAAGGCGGTTTGGTACACTTTGACAATGCAAGCAGAGTTATGGGTATGTAGTTTGAATGGCTTTCATTTAATTATACTGCAGTGGTTTAGATCTATCTTGGGATGGTCAGATCCACCTTAAGAGAGCAGATATCCTGGCTAGGGTCTTGAATCCTTAGGGGTTTCGTTAAATAGTTTAACGATTATTTTCTGTTGCTTATTTGATTTGCTTCGATCGTCTGTCCGACGTAGGATGGGCATAGAATAATGCCCTAAGGGTCCCTCAAAACCCTTCAGTGGTATCGAGCAATAGGTCTACGTGTGATCTAAGGGCTGCAATATTTTAAATGATTGTATGCTTTTTAAGATACATATAAAATATATTTTAACATTATGTGATATTGTTGAAATGAAACCCCTTCATTTGAGATGCTTTAAAAATTGTTGTATGTGATAAAATTCTATTTAGAAGCATGAAAATTTAGATGATGATTTAAATGAATGTTTTTGAAATAAAAATTATGTGATAATTTTCATGAAACTATTGATTTTTATTAGATAAAAATTTTATGTTTTTAAAGTCATTCTCATGATTTAAGTGTTAAATTTTAAGATGCAGATTAATTATTTATAGGATAAATTTTAATATGTTGTGCGTGTTTAATAATTATTTGATAATTATTAAATAGTTAGAAACTTTTTATGCGATATTTAAGGTGATAATTGCATGCTAATTTTATGTGATAAAGTTAGATTATGTTTTGTAATGGCCATTCTAAATTCTTGCTTATTATTTGATAATTTAAGAAACCCTTTTAGGTTAGCCATTAAAAACTCCTTTGAAATTTATGCGATGAATTTCATAACATAACATGCTACGTCTAATAAACTGTTACAATATTTAAATACCTAATTCCTGATTAGGGTAGCCCCTTTTGACGACGATTATTATTTTAATCGTTATAATAATAATTTTCATTAAACCCTACATTTTAAAGTGTTGTAATTTGTATTTATTAAAATACTAATAACAATTAGGATAGCACGTTAGTACAAATGAAACCTTATAGTTGATAAGGACTTAGTAAAAGTTATTAACCAATCCTAATAAATTTTGAATTTTATCTATTCCACTAGTGGATAGGATTAACTAGTTCTAATAAAAGCCTTTTAGTTGATGGCACACATATAAATGATAAGTTTCATTCGATGGATCATGATCTGGTTAATGTGCTTGGTTAAGTTAGTTGGATCACCCTAGCTAGACTGGGGATAAGTGATCCTGGCTTAGTCAATTCCCTGGCCGTGTCTGCTAGACCGCAATGACGCGAATTATGATTATATGACACCCTCGACTATACCTAAGTCTAATACGTTAATAATCATTTTCAAGATAAAATGTAGTCCTCCTTGTTTTAAAGTTTGGAAACTATAGGATCCATGTTACAGTTGTTGAGCACACTCAAGCTATGACATGGCAACCTTATAGAAACCAACTTCTTAATACATATGATGTAGTCTAGACTTGGTCCAAACCGTCGTGTCATGAATACACCAAGCACCGGCGTAAGTTAAGATAGACACGAAAACAAGGGTCTGACTAGGCTAGTCATTATGATTTGGATGGGCACACTCATAATCATAAGTGGCTAGGGGTAAAAATATAGAGAGAGTCATATATAATATGATTTATAAAGAGTTCATCTACCGACTGCAGAGTCAAACAACTTGTTGAGCACACTCAAGGTTGTGAGACTCATGGTGGTTGGATCCCTCTCCCACAATTTTTTAATTATAATAAATTGTTTATTATTGCGGCTTAAAATTCTTTAAAAATAGTTGGAGAATATAGTTTAATAAAAACCTCTTAAACTATACAAGAACATATGCTAAATTAAATTTCTATTAAAATGCAGTATGGAGTCAGGATTAAAATTCATAATCGAGAAGAATGTGCTAGATGGGACGAACTACAAGGACTGGCTGAGGAACATAAAGCTGGCCCTCTCGCTTGCCGGAATTGGCTATATACTAACGGAAGATGCTCTCGAGAAGCCCGACGAGGATGCCACTGATCACTCCATATTTTACACCTTTTTCTGCATATTTGCATGCCATTTTGATCGCTCGAATAGCGCATTTCACGATTTTTCGGCATTATTACGATGCCTTTCACGATTTCTTGTTTTTGTCGAATTTGAGGAGATTTCGAGCGATTTGGAGTGATTCTGAGATGCACCCACCCGGAGTGTCACCCGTGACTCCTTTGAGGGGAATTTTGCTATTGGAGAGGAGTGGAAGAAGAAAGAACGTCGTAGGAGCGACGAGGTAGCGAAAATATGAAGTTTGGGCATTTTGAGCATGTCACTCGGCCGAGTGAAGGAGTCACTCGGTCGACCATCGGAAGCCCGCTCGGCCGACCTGATCTGACACGCAGAAGACTGAGTATCAGCGTGCACTTGGCCGAGCATCGCCATCCCACTCGGCCGAACCACGGAGACCCCACTCGCCCGAGTGGCATCAAGACGGTGGCAACAAAAAGTCCAGACTTACTGTAATTTGCCTGTACAGTCCCGAAGCCCCGACCCGGCCGAGTGAAGAAGTCCGCTCGGCCGAGCAAAGAAAGTCACTCGACCGAGTGACTCCCGAGGAGCCGACCCCCAAAAGTCCGAAGTTACTGTAATTGTACAGGGTTCGTCACTCGGCCGAGTGACATTTGTCACTTGGCCGAGTGAGTCGCGCTGCCTGTAGCGTAAATTACGATTTTGAGGCTGCGCAGGGGCATTTTCGTCACAGTTGTTTGGGCGATTTTGGGGGGTATTTAACCCCAGTTTTTAACCTAGTTTAGGGAGCTTTTCAGAGCTTGGGGCAGCCCTTTTTAGATTACTTTTTAGGAGATTAGATTTAGCTTTTAGGGGGGGAGAGAAAAGTGTTATTTTGTTGGATGCTATTGGTTCTTCATTGGTTTGTCTCTCTCCCTATCAAAAACTCCATTTTTATTGATATATTGAATATAGCCATGAATTCTATTGATTTTATTTGTGAATTTCTATTGAATTTCATTATGAATTGTGAGTAGTTTTATCGTCTTAGGTCATAGGGATGAACCCTACGAACCCTATTTCAAATTTGTGATGAATTGGTGAAATCATTGCTAGAATTGATTAGGGTTAGTTTGGGATTGATTTAATACGAATAGCTAGGGATTCATACCGATTGGGATTTGCAAGAGATTGGATCCTAATTCGATAGGAAGCCTTAGAAATTCGAATTGGGTTACAATTGGATTTCTCCGGAATCGGTTTGCAAGAGATTGGACTGCAACTAGGGTTTTTGATTGTAATTCTATACCAATACCCGTTTGCAAGAGATTGGACGGGTAGGAACTATCCCAACCTAGGGCGTAGCTCGAGTTTGCACGAGAGTGGGCTCGAGATACGATTGAACGATGATGTTGTTCTTCACGCTAGCTTGCCTAGGTTAGGGTTTGCAAGAGATTGGACCCTACCTTAGGTTTGCTATAGACAGATAATAGCGCGAGAGCGTGAGCTTGGTTCTACATTTAGTTGCAACTAGTTCACCTGAATTTTAAGTCTAGCAATTGTGAAACCTACGAATCACAATGATGAGATACGGTTTGTAGTGGGGATTCCCTATCCCCTAAGCGTCTTTATTAATTTGATATTCCTTTGATACAATTGAACGACTGTGACCGCTTTATAGCGAATATTTATCGACTTTTCTTATAGCCAGGTGGATTGGAAAAGACACTGTCATTTGCCCTCCTCGTGTTTGATACCCGCTCACCGCTACACCGTGCGCTTGCGGTAAGACTAACGAGTCCCGTCGCGGGTGTGCATCCGGGGCGCGATCAAGTTTTTCGCGCCGTTGCCGGGGAAGGCGATAGTGTTTGATTCTACCTACCTAGCTATTTTTCTTTTTTGTTTTATTATTTCTATTTTTATTTTACCCTTCCTTTTTGCTAACTATTTCTTTGAAACTCTGTTCTCCCTTGCATGTACATGAGATCCTCAGCGAACCCCGAAGAAATACTATACGATCCGGAGATCGAGCGTACATTGAGGAGGATCCGAGCGGAGAGGAGACCCGTTACGGAAGGGAATTTTATGACCCATCCTGAGACACCCGAAGAATTGGCGGAGCGAATGGGGAGGATCATTTCCATAAGAGATAGGCTTCGGCCTAAAACTTCTTCTACGACCTCATCCATAGCAATGCCAGAGTTGGCGGCCGACAAAAATTTCAAATTGAAGACCGGATTGGTAGTTCTGATGCAACAAGATCCTTTTCATGGGAACTCCCATGAAAACCCTCATTACCACATCAAGCTCTTCCTATCAAAATGTGCCACCTTCCAGATGTCGGACGTCTCCATAGATGCTATCAGACTGCGCCTCTTTCCCTTCACTCTCAATGACAAGGCCTTATATTGGTTGAGGACGCAAGCTGAAGAAATCTTCACCACTTGGGATGAATTGGCGAGTGCCTTCGTCGACAAATTTTACCCGCCCTCCAAGATGGTGAAGATAAGAAGTGCTCTCATGTCCTTCAAGCAAGGACCACAGGAGACTCTCTATGAGGCATGTGAGCGCTTCAAGGACTTGCAACATCAATGCCCCCATCACAGCATTGAGGATTGGGAGCTTGTCCACAGTTTCTACAATGGACTCCAACCGGGCACAAAACATATTATTGATGCTACCGCAAATGGAGCCATTATGTCAAAGACTCCCGATGAAGCTATGGCCTTGCTAGAGGAGATGGCCTCCAACAACCAACAATGGGGCGACGAGCGAGGCCATTCTTCATCCTCCTTGAAGCCCACGAGTAATTATGAGGCCAAGGCCGTGGCGGAGCTTTCTGGCAAATTTGACTCTCTCCATAAGGTAGTGTAGAGGTTGGAGAAATTCATTACCGAGCTGCAAGGAGCGCCTACTACATCCGCACCGACAAACCATATGAGTGATTGGCAAGACCAATCCCAAGCCATGTATGTAGGAGGAGAGCAAGGAGAAGGAGCTTTGGAGCAAATTCAGTATGTTGCGGGGAATTCCGGATATTGGGCCAACCCGGCCGCTAGAAACCATCCGGGTTTTTCTTATGCTAATAATGATGGTGCCTTGAACCCCCCCGCGACAACAACCTCCTCAAGCACGGGCTCCACCACCACAACCGAATTATCAACCAAGGGGGCCACCTCAACAAAACTTCCCACCTAGGAATCAAGTGGGACCTTATAAGCCACCCGGGTATAATCAAGGGTGGAGAAATCCCATCCCTCCGTAATCTCAACCACGTTTGGATTTCGAAGCTAATGTGGAGGAGTTTATGGCGGAGCAGAGGAAGATTAACGCCACGTTAAAGGCGGGACATGATTCTCTCACCACCGTCGTCGCTCAAATTGGAGAGCAACTTGTGTTGCTCAATAGAAACAACCAACAATTGCCGGCTCAACCCGAGCCAAATCCACGGGGCAACACCAGCCATATCAACGCGGTTGTTGCGGTTACAGCAAGAGGTGGGAAGGATACCACTCCCCCCATGACCCAAATCAAAGAACCCGTGGTGGAGACTCTAGAAGAAAGTGAGCCGGTAATTGAGGTGGAAAAGGAGGAGGAGCCGCAAGAAGGAGCAAAATCTAGGGAGGAAGAACCTATTGATGATCACCGATTCATGCCACAAGTGCATTTCCCTCAACGGCTAGCTAGAGCCAAGATCGAAAAGAGGCTAGCCAAGTTCCTCGAATACTTGAGAGGGGTGAGCCTCAATATCCCTTTTCTTGATGCCTTAGTGGAAATCCCGTCCTACGTGAAGTTCTTAAAGGATTTGATTACGGGAAGGAAAAGGAAGGAGAAGATCATGCTCGCGGAACAAGGAACTTGGTTCACTAGGAAGGAGAAGGAGCCTGCCAAATTTAAAGATCCCCGGAGTTTCTGGATTCCTTGTACACTCGGAGGCGTCCCCTTACAAAAGGCATTGGGTGATTTGGGCGCTAGTGTGAGCCTCATGCCTCTCACCATGTTCCGGAAGTTGAACACCATTACAGATTTAAAGCCAACCGTCATGAGGATTCAACTCACGGACGGTCGGATAACAAGGCCGGTTGGGATCGCGGAGAATATCCCACTCCAAGTTTCGGGAGGCATATGCTTACCTTGTGATTTTGTGATCATAGACATCAAGGAAGAGGGTGACACATTGCTCATACTTGGACGCCCATTCCTCGCCACCACCGGTGTAATCGTCGATGTGCAGGAAGGGACTCTTACCTTGAATGTAGGCAACATTGAAGTCGAGCTCCATATACCAAAGGCTATGAAGCACATGCCGTATCATGAGGAGCTAGATTATTTGGACCTCCTTGACCAGGTCATTGAAGAGGCTATCCCCTACTCCATCGGTGCACTCCACGATGATGGCTTCGAAGAAAGCCAAGATTTGAGCGAAGAAGAGAAGATGGAAGACTCTCCTAATAGCTCCACGGCGAATGACAATGGCGACGCTGATGTCGCGAGAATACGAGAGCTTTGCAAGCTCTCGACACAAAAGAAACCGAAGAAAGCTCCACCGATTCGAAGATCGGTGTCACCGGAGAAGTCGAAGACCGGATCAAGCTCAAGCTTGGGGGAGCCATCCCCCAACATTGCTCATGATGAAGGGGCGCTGAGGAAGGCCACGCACCACCACGATCCAAATCCGAGCGGTCTTCCCGGCAAGTTTGACGGGTGCATCTCATATGCACCCAACATCAAGCGTTAATTGAAAATCCAAAGGGGTCAAGCTCAAGACCTTAAACGAGCGCTTATCAGGAGGCAACCCGATGGTTTTTGCATTATTTTTACTTGGTTTTTATTTTTATTTTTAGATTTTATTAGTATTTTGAGTCTTTTTGCCCATAAAAATCGTGACAACGGGTGTTAATTTCTATGAAAGAAGAGGAGAAAAGGAGATCTCTCACATGGAGGGAGATAGAGGCAAGGAAGAGTGCTCCAGGAATGCGCTCAGGCATTGGGAGGAAGAAGAAACCAACTGGATGAAGAAAAACAGAGAGAAGAGCGAAAACGGAGCCCCGAAGCAGAAAACAGCATGCCACTCGGCCGAGTATCATATGTGACTCGGCCGAGCAAAGGACCCCATTCGGCCGAGTGGGGCACCAACAAGGGAAGTCTGCTGAACCTAACTCTCTGTTTTTTTTTGTGCATTTCGTATTAACTGTCACTCGGCCGAGTACGTTTAGTCACTCCACCGAGGGAAACGGATACCCTCCTAGCCTGTATATTGCCAAGTAGCTTGTGCCACTCGGCCGAAGGAGTTTTTTCCCTTCGGCATAGTGAACATAAGCCACTCGGCCGAGTCGTAAGTGGCAGGGAGAAATTTAAATTTTTCTTATCGATACGTCACTCGGCCGAGCAACATAGTCACTCGGCCGAGTCGTATCTACACCTATATAAGCTGCTGCAGGCTCGGCATGAATTCCAACGCAGCTATTCACCCAATTTCGCCCGAGCCCCGCGACCTTTTGACTCCCTCGCCTGTGACGCACCATCCCTCGCCCGATTCACCCCGCTGCCGGCCCTGATCATCGCACCACCACCGGCGACGACCATCGTCGACCCTCGCCGACCTCTGGCGACTTCCCCCACCGCCGGCTGACCTCCGGCGATCCCCTATTTAGCGCGAAATTCCCTTTTCTCCCCATTTTTGACGACGCACGTTGAGCCCCTAGGCCAAATTAAATTGTTTATCTATCTATTATACCCCATCTCCCCCATGTATTTTGAAGATTACCCGTTGATATCGTTGTTTGATTTGCAGGCTATCTTGGGGGAGCTTAGGGAAGCTTCAGGATGCATTTTTTAGCTTCACGGAGGCGGCGCTCTTCGCACGCACTTGTTGGCTTGCTCTCGCGGCATGTACAGGTACACTCATTCCTTTTATTGAGCACGTCGTACACTATTTTTGTTGGGTGAGCACTCGTGGCACACATGCCGCCCCGCACTAGGCCACGCACGCGGGGAGCCTCTTCCAAGTGGAAGAGGACCGACGATGCCGGTCCCTCTCATGCTATAGAGGACTCCCCTCCACCTAGCCCGCCACAGCCACCACCACCCACACATCACGTCTGATTTGAGCGTATCGCCCAGCGATCTATAGTGCCCTCTAGGTTCGCACACTTAGCAGACCTGGACCGCCTAGGGGTGCTAGAGGGGATGCCCACGTTGTACGACAACATGGGCTGGCGCGACTTTTTGTCAGTGTCGACGGACACCTACGTCCGTCCGACACTTGAGGTACTTAGTTCGATAGCCTGGACCCCTGGAGGATGCACATTTCGCCTTATGGATCGACATTGCGAGGTCACTCTTGCCATGCTTCGTGCGTTCTTCCAGTGGCCCGATGTCCCCGTCCCTGACCGAGCCTACGCACCCACTCACATCCCACCGCCGTCGTTTGACGCTTCCACGTTCTCGACACGGATCACGGGCTCACCCCATGGCTTTGACCCTAGTAGGGCCAAGGCTTCAGCGATCTTGCACCCCTGCCTCCGCATAGCACAGCGCCTTATGGCGACCACCTTCCTTGGGAGGTACGAGCCTGGGACGATGTCTACGCCTGAGCTTTACATGCTCTACGTGATGACTCGTCCCAGAGTTCTCGAGAGGGGTAGCGACGACTTGGTCCCCGCCGTTGAGATTGATATTGCTAGCTGGTTCTTAGACCGCATCATCATTTCGGTGGGCGCCCGCTCACCTATTTGCTGCGACGGTCTGATTACTCTGCTAGCCCTGATGACCGGCGTGGACCTACCTGCTGACCTTAGACGAGCCCCGGGCCCCACTGCACTCTCGATAGACGTCATGGCCTGGATGAAGATGCTTCGTCCCCATGGCCAGCGGCACTGGGTATGGTTGCACAGTCCCTTTGGTGCCGACTACATGGTTCTTTCGAGCCCCGCTCGGACACACATAGGACCGGCACACGTGGACTGGCTTCCGGCGATGGATCTCCTGATCCCCGCTGCCTACGTGCTAGAGGCTGAGGGTACTGAGCAGGCACCCCCTGCACCTCCTACTGACCCCGTGATCCCCCAGCCCGAGCCAGCACTTTCTGCGCCTCCCGGCACTTCTGTCCCCACTTCTGTCAGTGCCGGGAGTACCCTTGCTGAGTTGTCCACCACGACTACCACCCCTACCACTGTTGTGCCTATATCTGTTGAGCCTATTTCCTCACTTCTTCCCGAGCATCCACCCACCATACTCGAGAGCGGCGAGCCTTCCTTCGCTGCCGTCATAGAGACCATGTCCAGTATGATCTCCGTTGGGTTGTCACCTTTTGGTCCATTCACTCCCCCCCAGCGGTCGACCTTTCTGTCTCCACCGCAGCTGTCCTATCCGAGAGTGTTGTGACGTCTGTCCCTGCTTCTGTGTCACCGACCTCTCTTACTACCATGTTGCCGATTTTGTCTTTCACCACTGCTGATGCCTCCTTGTCCCAGCCTGCGTCCTAGCCTCGCACTTAGGATGGGCATCCATTAGTGAGCACAACACCCTTCCCGCACTTTCCTGTCGGCCCCATACTCTACACCACCCGTGTCAGACAGCCCCGACCTTCACAGCCTAGACCTGCTCGCCCCTCCGCCCCACCACCCCCTGACGCTATACTTCCGAGCCTTCGTGCTCTTGAGTGGGGCGGTGACTGGACTCAGAGGCGATTTTAGGGCTCTCTGTGCCACGGTCAGTTCCGCGGAGTCCCGTGTCGCCATGCTTCCTGATATTCAGGCTTGCATGAATAAGATACTGGCGCGACTCCCTCCACTACACCCACCCACCCAGCCGACACCTGGACCACCACCTCCACCTCCGCCACATGATAGAGATGGTGCAGCACCACTAGCTTAGGCACACCATTGATTCCATCGATCCTTTTTGTCGTTATGCTGCCCATTCTCTGTTGGTCCTGTCGATATATGATTTTTGCCCACACCCCCCTCCTCCCCTCGCTATTTTTGGCCCTATCTTGATCACATCATTTTGTATACATTTTGGGAGAGAGGGAGAGTTAGTTTTGGTGACACATATCAGCATCACTCCCTTCTTTTGCATGCATCTTTCACATCATCATATTTTCTTTATATTTTTACCTTTTTTTATCATGCATGCATCCTCACCCTCCCCGCCCATTTCACGTCTCTCGGTGTGCCACACTTTGCACATTGAGGACACTGTGCACTTTAGCTTGGGGGAGTGAGTTCTCACACTTTTTGCTTTTGTCACCTTTATTTTTAGTTTTTTTCACGTTTTTCCGCTTTTGCACCTATTTTTCAACACTTTTTCATTTTTAACCATGCATCACGGTTTTCTTATTTTCCTTGTGTGCTGCATTGTAAATATCTTTGTTTTCCTTTATCTTTTTTTCTTTCATCTTTTGCTATAGATGATTTTTCTGTAATGACGATGACGTGGTGTTAGCTTTTCTCTATATGCATGCTAATTTTGTCATGTCATAGCTTTTGTTTCTGATATCATATGCTCTGTTCTGTTTTGCATTTAGAAATAGTAACCCACTTCTTTTTCCGTATGAAAATGGATGAAATTCTATTATTAGCTGATATCTGATGATTCATATGTATCCTATCGTAGAAAACACACCAAGATTCACGCATTGATGCTTATATCTGGAGTACTGATTTCTTTTCTCATATCACTTCTTATTACATGATTTGTACGTTTCACTTCAGGTTGATTGAATGTTTGCTAGCATTGATAAATCTAGATTAGTTTACTTTTTGAGATCAAACTGAGTAGATTAGATTACCCTGCTGAAGTTGTCATGCATGTCCTATAGAGTGAACTGAGAGATACATTTATTTCTTTCTCCACATATCTTGAACATTATTTCTCTATTTTAAATTCACTGGTGAATCTCCCCATAGCAATTCTATTATTGGCATTCCCCCGTTATTATATTACATGCTCCAAATTCCCCAAAACCCAAAGAAAAAATACTTGTATATCCTTCTCTTTGATTTGAGATCATTTGTGTATATATGCTATTGAAGAAAAAAAAGAAAAGAAAAAAAAAGGAAAAAGAAAGAAACAGATTTGAGAATAAGGAAAGAAAAGAGAACAGAAGTTCGAAAACGATCCCATCTCATATCCTTTCTCTCTTTCTTCCCTCTTTTGCTTTTATTTTTGTTTTCTTTGACTTTTGGAGCCTCGTAAGAAACGGGGATGTAAATATTGTTTTGTATATGCCACCACGCTTATGGATAAGCTTGGGGGAGAGGATCCAATGATGTGTGAGAGAGTGGATACTTGACGGTGCATGACAACCTAGGCTAAGTAATATTTTATACTCGGTGAGATTGCTAAAGTTTTACGAAATCCAGAAATCTACGCTTAGCATTCATTTCATGAAAACCACACTTTTCTATTCTTACTACTCTATTGTGTGATATCTCTTATACTCCTTATAGAAAGCATTCAATTGAAAAGTGTGTGATCTACGATATTGTATACCGCTTTAGATGCTTCAGACGATGCTAATTCTAGAATTATTCCATTTTTCATGCTATATTGACATGCTTGGGTTTTCTATTTCAAATGCATCATTATACTATGATATCGAGATAAAAGTCTTTGACATGTGTTTTATATTCGATGCATGCTATATGAGTAAGCAAAACCCATGTTCCTGAGAAAAATTGTCTAGCAGCTTCCCTCTTCGTTTTCTACTTTGTTTTTCGTTTTTCATTTTCCGCCTTTCCATCGTTTTTATTTTTTTTCTTTATCCACCGGGTTCGCTTTTTACTCATCTTCCTCGAAGACGAGTAAGAGGTAAGCTTGGGGGATTTTGATCACTCCATATTTTACACCTTTTTTCTGCATGTTTGCATGCCATTTTGATCGCTCGAATCGCACTTTTTACGATTTTTCGGCAATATTGCGATGCTTTTCACGATTTCTTGTTTTTGTCGAATTTCAGGAAATTTCGAGCGATTTGGAGTGATTCTGAGATGCACCCACTTCGGAGTGTCACCCGTGACTCCTTCGAGGGGAATTTTGCTATTGGAGAGGAGTGGAAGAAGAAAGAAAGTCGTAGGAGCAACGAGGGAGCGAAAATATGACGTTTGGGCATTTTGAGCATGTCGCTTGGCCGAGTGAAGGAGTCGCTCGGCCGAGTGAAGGAGTCACTCGGCCGACCATCGGAAGCCCGCTCGGCCGACCTGATCTGACACGCAGAAGACTGAGTATCAGCGTGCACTTGGCCGAGCATCGCCATCCCACTCGGCCGAACCACGGAGACCCCACTCGCCCGAGTGGCATCAAGACGGTGGCAACAAAAAGTCCAGACTTACTGTAATTTGCCTGTACAGTCTCGAAGCCCCGACTCGGCCGAGTGAAGAAGTCCGCTCGGCCGAAGCAAAGAAAGTCACTCGACCGAGTGACTCCCGAGGAGCCGACCCCCAAAAGTCTGAAGTTACTGTAATTGTACAGGGTTCGTCACTCGGCCGAGTGACATTTGTCACTCGGTCGAGTGAGCCGCGCTGCCTGTAGCGTAAATTGCGATTTTGAGGCTGCGCAAGGGCATTTTCGTCACAGTTTTTTGGGCGATTTTGGGGGGTATTTAACCCCAGTTTTTAACCTAGTTTAGGGAGCTTTTCAGAGCTTGGGGCAGCCCTTTTTAGATTACTTTTTAGGAGATTAGATTTAGCTTTTAGGGGGGAGAGAAAAGTGTTATTTTGTTGGATGCTATTGGTTCTTCATTGGTTTGTCTCTCTCCCTATCAAAAACTCCATTTTTATTGATATATTGAATATAGCCATGAATTCTATTGATTTTATTTGTGAATTTCTATTGAATTTCATTATGAATTGTGAGTAGTTTTATCGTCTTAGGTCATAGGGATGAACTCTACGAACCCTATTTCAAATTTGTGATGAATTGGTGAAATCATTGCTAGAATTGATTAGGGTTAGTTTGGGATTGATTTAATACGAATAGCTAGGGATTCATACCGATTGGGATTTGCAAGAGATTGGATCCTAATTCGATAGGAAGCCTTAGAAATTCGAATTGGGTTACAATTGGATTTCTCCGGAATCGGTTTGCAAGAGATTAGACCGAAACTAGGGTTTTCGATTGTAATTCTATACCAATACCCGTTTGCAAGAGATTGGACGGGTAGGAACTATCCCAACCTAGGCCGTAGCTCGAGTTTGCACTAGAGTGGGCTCGAGATACGATTGAACGATGATGTTGTTCTTCACGCTAGCTTGCCTAGGTTAGGGTTTGCAAGAGATTGGAACCTACCTTAGGTTTGCTATAGACCGGCAATAGCGCGAGAGCGTGAGCTTGGTTCTACATTTAGTTGTAACTAGTTCACCTGAATTTCAAGTCTAGCAATTATGAAACCTACGAATCACAATGATGAGATACGGTTTGTAGTGGGGATTCCCTATCCCCTAAGCGCCTTTATTAATTTGATATTCCTTTTATACAATTGAACGACTGTGACCGCTTTATATCGAATATTTATCGACTTTTCTTATAGCCAGGTGGATTGGAGAAGACACTGTCATTTGCCCTCCTCGTGTTCGATACCCGCTCGCCGCTACACCGTGCGCTTGCGGTAAGACTAGCGAGTCCCGTCCCGGGTGTGCATCCGGGGCGCGATCAGCCACCAACGAGGATAAGGAAGCATACAAGCAGTACCAAAGGGATGCAGAGAAGGCCAGGTGCCTTACTCTGGCCTCAATGACCAATGACCTGCAAAGAAAGCACGAACATATGGATGTTCGGAGCATGCTTTTGAATGCAGAGGAATTGTATGGCAAGCATTCTAGAGCTGCCAGGTTTGAGGCCACCTGCAACCTTTGAGGAGCCAAGATGACGACGGGCCCTGTGCAGGATCATGTTATCAAGATGATCAGGTACATAAGGGTTGCAGCCCAACTAGGATTTGTCCTCGAAAATGAAATGGGCATGGACATAATCCTTAGATCTTTGACCCCTGACTTCAACCCGTTCATTACGAGTTTCATAATGAACAACACTGAAGTGGATCATCCTGGTCTCCTGAACATGCTCCGGCAGTTCGTGGAGATCGAGAAGAAGCCAACAGCGTTGGTTGTCGATTCTGCCCCTTCTCACCAGCCTAAGGGCAAGGGTAAGAAGAGGCAGACCCCTCAACCTGCGAAAGAGAAGAAGGGGAAAAGAACAAAGGGGCGCCGTCGAAATATGAGTGCTTCCAATGCCACAAGCCGGGTCATTGGAAGAGGAACTGCAAGGTCTACCTTGCAGAGAAGAAGGGGAATGGTGATGCCTCTACCTCAGGTACAAATCTTATTTAAGAGCTTATAGATTTCCATAAAGCTTTGATACATGGTATGAGATACCATTATGATTACTAAGACATCTGTATACTATCTACAGGTGCATGAAGCAAAGGATGGAAGAAGTTCCCAACACGGTCCGTAATCAGAGTAATCATTGCTGCTGGGGCCGTCTAGGGACTTCAGAAGATATCAAGAAGCAGTCGATACTTTTTTAGTTTTGAATAAATGTATCGATGTTTTATTTTAAAACAATGATTGAGTGATTGTCACTCAAAGTATCTGTGATGAACAAATTTTTCATTCTGAATGAAATCGTTGTTTTTCTGATATCTTGGTAAAATGTGCTCTGGTGGAAATATGATTTGTTGTGAATGGCTATTTGATTTGCTGTGTATGGCTTGTTGAGTATGTTTTTTTCCTGGGCGGTCGTGAATGCTTTTGAGTTAATGAGATTAATTGGAGCTGTCGGTATATTTAACTAATCCAAAGTAATGAGTATGTCCTAGGAGCGTATAAATTAGATGTGATCTTAATTATTCGCACACTAAGAATAGTTCTTGTTTGCCTGCATTTAACACTTCAAGTTAAAGAAAATAAAAGTGTAGGTAGTTATGATTGAGTATGTCATCATCAAGACTCCTATAAATGGATCTTGATATGACTTATTCGTCAAATCAACCTGACACTGGTACATTCCAGTTTAATTAATTCAGCATGAGTGGGCTGGTTATACTTAATAAATATTCTAAATTTAATATTTAGAAATTTAAGTTGAAGTATTTAACCAGACGGTTCTCGAAGTCAGTGGGAGCGAGCATATTACTTAGTTTCGTTTTTGACTAAGTAAAAGTTCCAAGTTATAAAACCATCTATATGTGACATCAAATCAAAAGTGTTTTGATCATGTCAAAGATATAGAAACTTTTGTGTCATTAATGCACTGGACATAATTGACACAAGAATAATTGGAATATGCTATGTTATGACTGACTTGTAGGAATGATAAACATTACATCAACTTGTGTATGCTAATCGTTAGCTGTACAAAAGGAAAATCGTTGGATAAGATCCAAAGACGTTTTCGAAGGATCACCCTGTGTGATCAAATGGTGTATTAATAATAATAAGACTCCATAATACTGCATAATAGATATGTTTTAGCAGATCCCTTTTAGCTTTTGACATATGAACGTCCGTAGTGACTTATACGCTATAGCGGTATGAGATACCGAGATAAATAGCCTAAGTGCAAGTGGGAGATGTAGGAAGATATATGACCTTGAGGCAATTTATCCTAAGAAACATCTTGTTCAAAATATATATGGCACTAATTATCCTTGTATAAATTCAATGAATTATATACTTGGATAATTTCCTTAGACTTAAAGTGATGTCATTACATATCTAGATGCAGATCTTGATTATGGGAAGTAAATGACCGATATGAACTTAAGTCTTAAAATGTTCATGGTCTTGGATGTATCGAGAAAAGGATATCGGCACATCGGACAGACCATTGTGTCTTTGTCTTACCCTAAAGGGTAATGATGATCTCATAGTCATTCCACCTGGCGAAGTCGAAGACAAGGCACATTGCTCATTAGAGAATGAGTCCACTGAACGACCCAATGAAGAGTTATTAAATTGTTAAACTTTAACTAAACCGTCATTAATAACTCTATAGTGATGATAGGTAAGTTGGTCCTTAATACCTGAAGTCTTTGTACGACACTGTGCATGAATAGTGTCACTTAGATCTATGATCTAGCTTCGTGGCCAAGCCTACTGAAAGGTCTTAGGTTGGGTGACACCTGAAGCATACAATGTAAGTAAATGACTAAAATGGGATTCGTCTCTTCCGTTAAAGGGAAGTTAGTGTCACTGGCTCAGCACGGTTCTTTGTGCTAAACCTTGGTCGGGGTACGTTGTAAGATGTAAAACATGTATATAACAAAGACCGAAGTATGCTAACCGATGCTGGCTATTAGGGTTGACAGTTTACCATACCCTAGGACATGCAGGAACATAGTTATGACGAAGGGACTAAAACTGCAGTATTCATCACTGACACAGTCATAGTGATCCCGACGACACTTTGTCGATGGGTCATTCGTGTAATTATGATGTCGAAACAGGAGAGACACCAACTACTCGTGGCTACTGTCGTCTAGGGGTTTTGAGCCCCAACCTGTAGTAGGGTCGGGCTGTAGGGTCTCACACCGTCTTCGGTTTGCGTCTTATTAATAGGAAGAATTTAGGAGGAGTGCACTCAGGTGCACGAGAATAAATGAAGTCACTAAGAGTTAGTGACATTTAGTCGATCTATATTAAATATGATTTAATATGGTCGCATATGTTTTTGACATTAAATGAGATTTAATAATGTAGCAAAATGTTTGTGACTTCAGCATTGGTAGAATGTTGTATGGGATTAATGCAAGTGATGCAAACGGATTTAAAATGCCTCGTAAATAGTTTATGATAATATTTTAGATCATATAACACATAGAAATAGATAGATGGAACATTGTGATGGTCTCATTCGAACTATGCTTTCCAACGAATCTGAAATCGGCTCAATCGGAGTTGTAGAACTCAAGAAACGGCCCAAAAGCCCAGAACTGAGCAAAACCCGAGTTCTGACCTAGCCCAGCTTGGGCAGACGGGTCCAAACCAGCTAGGCGGGCTGAACTCGCCTGCAAAGGGGCTCCAGCCTGCTGGCAGGCTGGACCCACCGCCAAGTAGGTGGATCTGACCCGCCCGCATAACCAAACCCTCTAGGCGGGCTGAACTCACCCGCAAAAGGGTCCAGCCCGCTGGCGGGCTGGACCCGCCCACCAAGCAGGCAGGTCTGACCCTCCCGCTTATGCGGGCAGGTCAAGACCGCCTGGGTAGGCTTGACTCAGGCCCGCCTGCGGACGGGCTCTTGCTTGAGCCCGCCCGCTTGGGCGGGCGGGACACGAGCCCGCCTGCACAGTGGGCGGGTCAGACCCACTGCCCAGGTGCAGGCGGGCACCCCAAGTGGGCTGGGTGCGGCCTTTGGGCATGCCCAGCTGGCAGGTGGGATCCACCTACAGGGCCCACACTCCAGAAACCCTAGAAGGGTTGTGACGGCTACAAATTTCAGTCGACTTGTGATTTTTTGCTCAACTTTGAGCAATTGTTTGATGGGTTAAACGAAGTCGAAATTCATCGTCGTTTGTTTCTATGCATTCACCGTTCATAGTCCTTCGAAATGATAGGTTGTATCACTTCTAAAGTTCAACGGTGAGGGAGATAAAATTAGTTGAAGTTAAGCCTTAATGTAAGGCAAACTAATTTAATTTTTTCTCCTAAACTTAATTAGTCCCACATTGCTCGTACGACGAGTAAGGGGGTCCGGCTCCCTATATAAATAGGGGTCGACACCCTTTAGAAAAACTTGCACCAAGTCTCTGAATTGAGTAGCTTCAAAAAGTTTTGAGCACGCTCAATTCAAGACGAAAATTATTCTCTCCTCTTTTCTTCTGTTTCCTTCGCTCGCGTTCTTGCAAAACGACGAGAAGGATTTGGATTCGATCCGAAGTCTAAGACGTTGGATCGCACTTAAGTGAAATCTTCTTTTGCAAGTGGTTGGCTCGAAGGCACGGTGTCAGCTGGCTTCGGGTGGATCAGTTCGGGAGCACAGAGGCAGCTAGCTTCAGAGAGCAGAAGGCAGTTCGGTACACTTTACCGGTGCAAGCAAAGTTTCTGGTATGTAGTTTAAATAGCTTTCATTTAATTATATTGCAGTAGTTTAGATCTATCTTGGGGTACTCAGATCCACCTCAAGATAGCAGATATCCTGGCTAGGGTCTTGAATCCTTAGGGTTTTCGTTAAGTAGTTTAATTATTATTTTCCGCAGCTTATTTGATTTGCTTCTATCGTCCGTCCGACGTAGGAAGGGCATAGAATAATGCTTTAAGAGTCCCTCAAACCCCTTCAGAAGCTGCTCCCACCGATGATGCTATCACTATGGCTGACGATGACACTGGAGCAAATGCTACAGGGGACCCAGAGTCCACGGCCGTGCTGGATGGAGACCAAGGGCCTATCCATCCATTGTTGGGTCTCGGCATTCTTTTTATGCATGTTTTAGAAATCTTTGAATGTATAGAGGGGGATGTAGATGTAGATGAAAACAATTTTTTGTAATATGAGTGCCCGAAGAGTTGGCCTGCATATCCATGTTTGTCGTTGCATCTCTTTGTTTTCTATCGTGTATGTCGTTTGGTGGTCGTAACGCCTGATTGCCCCTCAATGGGTTAGGCGATGCTTTAGGATGATCGAGGATAAACCAACGAACCGTGTTTAGAAGTTGATCACCATGTTCCATGGTGAGGGAGAGATTTCCTCGACTCACGACTGACGGCACATGAGCCGTTTAGTGACGAAGGGGTGGCCCTTTGACACATTAGGGGGATCGTTTAGTAGCGAAGAGGTGGCTTCTCAACTTACGGCTGACGACCTATTTTAGGAGAGTCGTTCAGTGGTGAAAGGGTGGCCCTTCGACTTACAGATGACGACCTATTTTAGGAGAGTAATTCAGTGGAAAAAGGGTGGCCCTTCAACTTACGGCTGACGACCTATTTTAGGAGACTCGTTCAGTGGCAAAGGGGTGGCCCATTCAACTTACGACTGACAACCTGTTTTACGAGAATCATTTAGTTGCAAAGGGGTTGCCCTTCGACTTACGGCTGACGATGTTTTTTAGTAGAGACGTTCAGTAGCGAAGTGGTGGCCCTTCGACTTACGACTAAAGATCTTTAGGTAGGTCGTTCAGTAGAGAAGGGGTTGCCCATTCGGCTTACGGCTGATGGCATTTAGGTAGGTTGTTCAGTGGCGAGGGGGTGGCCCTTTCGACTTACGGCTGACGAAGTTTTTTAGGAGAGTCATTCAGTGGCGAAGGAGTGGCCCTTCAAATTTCGGCTGACGACGTTTTTAGGAGAGTAATTCAGTAGCGAAGGGTTGGCCCCTCGCCCCTCGACTTACGGCTGATGACGTTTAGGTATGTCGTTCAGTGGCGAAGGGGTGGCCCCTTCGACTTACGGCTGACGAAGTTTTTAGGAGATTCGTTCAGTATCGAAGGAGTGGCCCTTTGACTTACGGCTGACGATGTTTTTAGGTATGTCGTTCAGTAGCGAAGGGGTGGCCCCTTCAACTTATGTATGACGACATTTTTTAGGAGAGTCGTTTAGTAGCGAAGGGGTGGCCTCTCGACTTACGGCTGATGATTTTTAGGTAGGTCATTCAGTAGCAAAGGGGTGGCCCCTTCGACTTACGCCTCATGACATTTAGGTTGGTCATTGAGTGGCGAAGGGGTGGCCCCTTCAACATATGGCTGACGATGTTTTTAGGAGAGTCGTTCAGTAGCGAAGGGGTGGCCCTTTGACTTACGGCTGACTACATTTTTTAGGTAGGTCGTTCAGTAGCGAAGGGGTGGCCCCTTCAACTTATGGCTGACGACATTTAGGTGTCACCTGCATGGATTTCATCAACATGAATTCAGTTTCCCCAAGCTTCCCGAGGATCGGATCCTTTTTAGAGGGGAGTTCTGAGGGGATAGTTATTATGGATTTCATAAGGCTTAAGGAAGCGAAACTTTATTTGATGAAAAAGACATGCTTTATTGAAAAGGAGTGATAAAAAACAAAAGGCGTACAGGTTTCCGAACTTCGTCGGAGCTGTTGTCGTCCAACGCCTCTTTATTCGCCCCGAGCGCAAACGGCTTGTTAGTCAATCACCTTCGTGACAGGTGACCCCGTCATCTTGCCCTTCTGCTTCGAGGGTGCCTCCTTTCTAGGTTAATTGTTAGCCGGATTTTTGGGGTGTGCTCGCTTGACCAGAGCATCGATCTCTTTTTTGAGAGTCCAATAGTCGTTGGCACCGTGCCTATAGTCGGTGTCGTACTTGTAGAATTTGATGTCGTCCCTCTTCTTCTTTGTTGTCTCTTGGATCAGCTCCTCTCGTGGGGCGTAAGCGAGCACCTCCATCATAGGAGTGATCGGCTTAGCATAGGTAGGGCACTCCTTGCTTTGAGGGCTCCTCTCTCTGGATCTCTTGTCTTGAGACTCCTGGCAGGGGGTTCCCGAGGTTGGTTTCTCTCGCCTCGTGTCTCCGCGGAGGAAGGGGGTGCCTTTCGTACTAGTTTCGGTTGGTTCCTCTTCCTCTTCGGAGGCAGTGAACTGATCCGTTATGCTGAGCATTTCTACGAAGGTGTTAGGGGGAACTGGTGGAGGGCCTTTCATAGGTGCTTGCTCTGGTCCGCCTGAGTGAGTGCCGATATGACAGTCACATCCGGTGTCTCCTCTACATGAAGCCTCTCCTCATTGAATCTCTGGACGAAGGCTCGGATCGACTCATTCTCGTTCTGTTTGAGCGAGAAAAGGTGGGAGAACTTCTTCTTAGGACGTCGTCCCGCAACGAATTGTTTGCAGAAAATTTCTGCTAATTCATCGAATGACCTGATGCAGACATGGGGTAGCCCTTCGTACCAGCTTTCTGCTCTTTTGATAGGGTAGCATGGAAGGCTCTGCATAGGTATGGCTCGTCGGCCATGTGAAGCAGCATGACATTCAGATACTTGTGAATGTGCGACCAAGGGTCACATCTACCATCATAAGCTGGAAGGGCAGGGAGCTTGAACTTGGGGAGAGGAGGAGCAGAGATGATATTCTCCCTCAGCAGGGTCCTCTGAATCGTGGATCGGTCGAGTAGAGATCATCCTTCTCTGGCTTGCACGTAATTGGCTCCTGAGGATCGGTTTGGGATCTCCTCCCTCCTTCCGAATCCACCTAAAGGGTTGAGAGGGTTATAACTCGGGGGAGCCTCGTACATTACCTGATCCAGGATGTTGCGGGTTGCTTCCCTATAGTTGGAGGGGGTGCGTTCTCCCTGGAGAACGAAGGCCCAATTGTTGATCCATATCTCGTCGTATTAGTGAGTCAGGAGGTCACGTTGTGTAGGATGATCTCGAGTTGATCTGCTCTCGGATCCCCCTGATCTCGGAGGAAGGTCGCACCTTTGATTGTGTCAGGTTCGGGTTTGGAGGGAGCAACAGCTCATGTAAAAGGGATGGATTCCCCATGTTTTGGCGTATTAAGGTTTCCAATGCGCCAAGACTCATGTCGACCTGCTCGGTAAACTTGGTGAATTCCTTCTGAGTCGTCTCAGGCTCCTTCGTGGTCTCCGTCGGTCATTGTAACGGCAATGTGGAGTCTGCATCATCCTACAACAAGACATTATTCGCTTTCTGTTTCTCCTTCGGACCTTCAATCGGTCCGATTTTGCTGGGTCCAGCTGTCATAGCTTTTGATCACTTTAGGATATCGAGCTGGTTAACGTTTCCCATAGACGGCGCCAAACTGTTAAGGCCAAAATTGACCGAGACAGTTGTCAGGCTGGCGTGGGCTCTTCATGCTTAGTCGGCGTCTTGTCAACTGTTGATGTGGGACCCTAGGTTGGAAGAACCTGGGTCGAGTGATGATAGTGGACGATCATGCGGGGCTCAGTCGACCTTCGGGCAGCTGTATCGTCGATCTTTTGAGCCTAGGAGGCTCGGTACTGACCTTTGATTCTGGATGATGACCGTCGATCTGCACCACAAGGACACGTTAGGGGGGATGATCTGGGTTTCGACCCAAATACACTCCGATACTTAAATTAGTTTGGGAACTTAAGGAAGAGAGGGAGCTAGGAGCAGCTGAGATCGACCCATGGAGGTTCGCCCCAGATCTGTCGTTGCTAGCTCTATAGTGTAATAAATATGAGCTGAAAAAGTAGAGTTCTATGTCTTAGACCTCGTACCTTGGAGATGGGACATGTCCTTGTATTATAGGCGTTCAAGGTCCCTTTGGAGACGTTGGGAAGATAAAGCCACCCATAATGGGGCCACTATCTTCCCCCTTTAATAGGAGTAAATCTTGTACACGTTCCCGCGAATTACGAGCCTGCCTTTAATCCCACATTTAAGTGAGGTGTACTCAACGGTCGACTGGCCAGTGGGGGTTGACTGAGTCGAAGTCGGGCTTCTCTTGACTGAGTCAAAATCGGGCTTCTCTTGTGGGCCTCGTGGTCTCTACTCATCTGTCGGTCGAGTTATCTCGAATGCCGGCCCAATGACTCAACAAGGTGTTAAAATGCATAGGAGATATATTCATTATATGTCTTGTAAAGTTGTATAACAGAATTTAGGAATCAAATAGATTACCAAACGAGTAGAGGAGTAGTACTTTTGTAATTTTGTATAAAAATAAAAGTGATATGTAGAATTGCTCTAGCTATCGTGGAATCAAGTTAATGCATTATACTATGTAACTGTGGGAAAGGGTGATCAGGTTTAGTTTGAGAAAGAATGTCATATTATTACAAAATCAATTTGATCATATAACAAGAACGGATGCAATCCATGTCATTAGGTAGATTACTGAGCATCATAGAGTAAGGGGAGAGATTTGCATATGTTCTTTATTGACCTAAAGAAAGTTTATGATAGAGCCCCTTGAGAGTTTCTACTGTGGACCATATTGAAGAAAGTGGTCCCTCTAAAATACATTACTCTAATGCAAGATATGTAGCAAAATGTAGTCACTAATGTGAAGGCTTGTTAAGAAATAACAGATAAATTTCAGACCACCATTGGGTTAAATCAAGGCTCGGTTCTAACTCCCCTCCTATTTGTTATAGTGATGGATCGGGTCACAAAGCATATTCAATATGACGTGCCTTGGTGTATATTATTTGTAGATGATATTATTTTGATAGATGAGACCCAAATGGTGTAAATGCATTAGATTTATGAAAGTAGATATTAGAGGCGGGAGTTTTTAGACTTAGAAAAAATTAGATCAAGTATATTAAATGTAAGTTTAGTAGAGTGAGATATGAATAACATAACATGGTGAAGGTGCATTGGAAACATATATTGGTAATGTACCATTATGGTTAAAGAGTAAATTTTATAAGACGTTGATTAAACCAGCTTGGTTATATGGTAAGATTGTTGGGTTATCACAAAAAAACATTAACAATGTTTAGGTGTGGTGGAGATGCAAATATTGTGGTGGATGTGTGGAGATAATAGAAAAGATAAGGAACGAATTAAGGATATCCGAATGAAGGTAGTGTGATCCAAATAAAGAATAAGATGAGAGAACATCACTTAAGATTCATCATATACGTTGAAAATATATTGATGCGTCTATTAGACAGACAGAATATATGAATGTTGATATTAAAATAAAGAGAGATAGACCAAAGAAGACATTGGTGGAAGTGATACGAATGGTTATGAAACATATTGATTTGCCAGAGAGAAAGCTTTCGATCGCAATGTGTGAAAAACGTGTATCTGACATCACGATCCGATGGAATCATGATTACCCATTTTTTCTATTGAGATCATGGAATGGATCCCATTTTTTGGGATGAATGCTAAGATGATGATGAAACGGGAATATTTTGCATCCACTCAAGGAGGATATTTTTAAAGAGGCGAGGTGCAATCATGCTAATGCACGCTATAATAATAATTTGAAGAGATTTCTAATTGAGATGCTTGCAAAGTTAGCTATTCAAAAAGCTAATTTAAGTTTATAGTGCACAAGAACAGTGCAAGAAAGCGTATGTAAGAGGGCTAAAATATAAAAGCTGCGTGAGCACGTGACATTTGAAAAATAATCAATGTTACTCGCACAACGACTACTATCTTTACCATTGTTCTCAATGGCAACAACGATGTTTGTTGTCATTGTTCTTAATATAAACATACACCTCATACAATAAATTAGCAATGAGATCTCATGCCATTTCATTCAGTTGAACCTAATTGAATTTTCGGTATGCTCGATTAGATTGAGTCGCAAAATATTTTCATTTAAAAATAATTTCATTGTATTAATAACATAGAACTTCTCCAGTTACATCATCTAATTCATAACATTAATTTCTTTAATAAAACAAAAAGAGAGAACAAACGTTAATAATGATATGAGTCATTTTGGTGTGGTAATCCACGGCCATCTCGCAGAAGTGATTCGCAATGTCAGATGCGACTGGATAGAAACTTGCATACTCGTAATCCTACAAAATTTGAAATAAAAAATGGGAACATTAAGATATGAATATTGTCGATTAACTATTTGACTTGCAAATTGTGGGAATAATCAAAATACTGATGATTATTGTCAGTTGTCACGTCTCCTCATTCATCATAATATTGCCATTCTGGAGATCGTTATGGCAGAATCTGACACTCTGACCATCGCCTGACAATTCTCTTTCTTCACTAAAGATCTCATGCCATATTGTTTCGAAGCCAAATTCATTGGCTTCTTCCAACGAGCAAAGACATTTTGCAGCCTTCAACAAATCTACAAATAGAGTAATTAGAATTCAATATATTAAAATTGCAACGAATTTTTGTAAGAAAAAGAATTATTGACATCCGCCTGTCCCAAATGAGTACTTTCTTGGGACTGGGCATGTCGAGTTCATGAAACTCCCTTAGTTTAGCTGAGATATTCAGAGATATTTTTGGGTCATGCAAGTCTGATGCTGACAAGGTCTGCATAACAAAACATCAAAATTTTACTAATAGGACTAAATTTTCAAGCCAATTACTTACTCTGGCATGGATGAACTTCTCAACTCAGCCTTTGGGGAACCAGCCGAGCAGGTGATGTGTCATTATATTCCACATTTTGTCTATACGATTACACGTCAAAATGATTGCTCAATTACATATTTCATACGCTTTTACGCTCATAATTGGAACTATTATACGTTAAGAGCATTTGATTGCATTTTAGGAAATATCGAGCGATTTGGAGTATATTGAAGGAGAGAGCGCGTGCTTCGACACCGTGACTCCTGAGGCGCCGCGTTCGATGACTTAAAGCTGCCTGGGAGCAAGGAAGGGGCAAGAGAGAAGGAGAGAAGGAGAGGAGAATGAAGAAAGCATGGTTCTATAATACCATGACTCATGGATTCTAGGTCGCTCGATCGATCTATGATGCGGCGAAGGAATCGAGTGACCCAAAGTGCTGGAAACAGGACAGACATGCACTCTTTTCAAATCTTCTATCACCTGGGATTTTTTAGTATTTTCCTGATATTTTCCCAGATAGTAGACTTCAATACGGTTCCAACTACACCAAGAACGTGCCAATCGGAGGTCGGATGAGCTCTGGAGCATTTCTGCAATTTGATACTGCAGTGCTGAAATCTGTTTTCGACCACCTACTCGACCGAGCAGGACCCTACTCGACCGAGCAGAGTGAAAAAATCATACTGAAATCTATTTTAGACCATCTACTCGATCGATCAGCTGTCTACTCGACCGATCAGCTACCTACTCGACCGAGCAGAGTGATAACTCGACCGAGCAGACCATACTCGGTCTGAGCAGGTAGAGCGTGGTTTTGGGGGAAGAATGCGGACCTCCTGACGACTCGACCGAGCAGCTACCTACTCGACCGAGCAGCTACCTACTCGACCGAGTAGACCCTACTTGGTCCGAGCAGGCAGAGCAGCATTTTTGGGAAAGCATACGGATTTCCTGACGACTCGACCGAGCAGCCACCTACTCGACTGAGTCGCCGTGGGCCCAGAACTTAAGTTGCGTCCGTATCTTGTTTTGGGCACGACTGGGAGAGGGCTTCTGAAGGGGGTTTGCGAGGGTTTTTGAGGGGGATGTATAATGTTTTGTAGCCGTCATTAGAGGGGACTTTTCGGGGAGAGTTTTTTAGAGAGTTGTAGAGACAATCTTTTGGAGTTAGGCTATGCCCTAGGCCCCTCCTTTTGTGTCAAGATAAGTATTTTTATTTTCTTTAATTCTATTTTAGTTCTTCTCATTGATTGATTATTGAATATCTCTTTGATGCATGCAATGAAGTTTTATATCGTTCTTATATCTATTGCTATCATGCATGTATAGTCTTTTCTAGGGCTAAGGGATTAGCCCATGGATCTTAGGATTTAGATTCAAAGATATGATTTTTATGATGCGTTGGGTATAAAAGGGGTTATATTTTGGTTGATCTAGAAAAATCCCTAGGAGAACTAGTACTGAGATCATGTCCACGATCGATGGAATCGATTAGCTTAAGGAGTATCCTACGGATTTAATTAGGTAGTTAGTGGATTCAACCGATGTACGTGACCACGCCCGGCTCGTGCCTTGATGGGATCCACCGACGAACTATATCACTAATTGACGGCTACCGCCATTGCGTCAATAAGAGCCACCAAAATAATTCGAATCTCTAATCCACGAGAGTGGTACGAGTTGAGAGCGTTCGAACCACGAGAGTGGTGAGAACTTTGTAGATCCCTTAATGCATGTACCATATGCATCTATCGCGTGAGCGGGGTGAATACGGTATGTTAGATTCATGATGCCTATACACATGAATTCACTTCCTAGATGCTACAACCCCCAATTAAACCAATGCAATGTAGAAGTCTCAACCGACCATCGACGTCCGCAGTCCTAGCGGCTAGTCATAAAGCCCTAATCTTTTATATTTTATTTCTTTCTTTCTTTTTGTGGAATCCCCTGTTTGCGACATTGAGTGACACGACTTTCGCATCCATTACCATCACGACACTCCATAATCCACATTCACCAATAAACCTGCAAGTCTAACTCAACCTAGGAGTAAATAGGTAGTATAGCACCGCTTCCCCGTGTTCGATACCCGCTTGCCACTATACCGTGTGCTTGCGGTTAGACGACATCGTTTCGAAGTAGTTTCGGCTCGATCAAGTTTATGGCACCGTTGCCGGAGATAAACATAAATATCGTTGTAGTATAATGGTGAGTATTCCCGCCTGTCACGCAGGTGACCCGGGTTCGATCCCCAGCAACGACGCCAAAAACATGACGCACCCCGAACCTACACCTAAATTCCACCTAGCGGTGTCACAGTCGCTAGGCGTAGTATGGCTCCTAGGTGTCAGCTCTGGGCTCTATCCGCAAGAGGACGGTGTCAAATTATAGTTTAAAAGATGTCAGATCCCACAGGGACGGTGACAGTGTGTTTGAGGTCCCAGATTATTTTTAAATCTCAAAGTGAGATAGCTGTCGGTTTGGAAAGATTGGTTGTGATGTTTTTGTTGACTTGAAAATAAAGAAAACTAGGGATTTAGGGATCACCGCTAAAACCGTCGGAGATCGATGTTAGAATGGGATCCTTACATTGCATTAGGTTTAGGGGATTAGTCTCTCAATTTATAGCACTCTCGTGGGTTAGAATTCTGAGGTATTTCGATGGCTCTCATTGATGCAATTGCGGTAGTCGTCAATGTAGCGATATAGTTTGTCGGTGGATCCTCTTAAGGCGCGAGTCTGGCTTGGTCACGATCCTTGGTTGGATCCACTAATTTCCCTATTAAATCTCAATGATACTCCTTAAGCTCATTAATTCCACCGACAGTGGGCATGTTCTCAGTACGAGTTATCCTAGGGATTCGGATGGATCGACCAAAATATGCCCCTTTATTCCTAATACAGCCTAGAGATTCAGATCTACATCTCCCTCCTAAAGTCTTAGGATAACCCATCAACTCTAGAGGAGACTACTTACACATGGCGATTTTGACGAATAAAAATATAATTTTTATCAAGGAAAACATCATAGCAAATGAATCAATTGAGCAATGAATGACATACGTGACGAAGGCGAGGAAAAAAAATAGCCAATAATAATCCAAAGCGATCCCACAAATTCCAGAACGCGAAGAACAATAGATCTTCCAAAAACAATACAATTATCCTCAAGAAATAGGTTTAGATCTAACAATCGTTTCTAATCTCCTCCTCTCTCCAAACGTAATTCAAAAATTAACAAAAGAAAATGATCCCCCCAATCGTGTTCCTCATATCTACACTTCACTCAGCTGCGCGCATCAGACGGACCCACGAAAATTTCCAAAAATGGCCATCATTGTCGTCGATCGAGTCAGTGACTCGGTCGAGCAGAAGCTTGCTCAATCGGGCTGCTCGGTCGAGCAGCCCTCTTGCTCGATCGAGTCTGTCAGTGGATCGGGCTCCTTCGAAAAGTGCCATTCTGTCTGCTCGGCCCGAGTGAGCCATGCTCGGTCGAGTCGCCATCTGACTCGGTTGCGTAAGTCCTGCTCGATCGAGCGGGATGTTGATGGAGCTTCGGAAAAATGGAAGCTGCTCGACCGAGTCACCATACTGCTCGGTCGAGCAGGTTGCGTATCAGTTCATTCATCATCTGCTCATGTATCAGCTCCACCTCTGCTCGGTCGAGTCGCCTGGAAAAATCTCAGCTTCTTCTTGCAGCTTCTCCTCTGCTCCTGGAAATCTCCTAGTCCTCCCATAGGCTTCCAAAACTCAACGAACTCCTGTAGAGCTTTGCTAACGGACTCAAGGGCAAGCCAGATGTGTCCATATCCAAAATTGGTCCTGAATCGCTCCAAAATCCCTGAAAATCCACAAAACTCTTCGAAACTCGAATATGGCGTTAGAATTGCAATATCGTAGGAAAATGCAGGATTTGGATGCGAATATGGCATGAAATGCAATGGAATGATGCCATGAAAAGATATAAAATATGGACACATCAGCAGGTGCGGGCCGTGCATGTGTCTCGACATGGCTTTGCTTGTCCTGATTTCGTCTTCTCTGTTGAAAAACACTGTAAACTTTGGCAACCATTGTTCATCGGGAAACATGCAGTTCTGCCCGTAAAAGAATACAAGCTCACGTAGGATCCAGAATTAGAGAAATAATTAATAATCTGAAGATGCTGATTTTTTTCTAATATCAGCTAAATCAACAGTTTCATAGCATCAGACCTCAATAATTTGATCCAGCTCAATGTTTAACACCTGATTGAACTGGGACTCACTAAATCCATCCATGTAGTATCAGGACAGAAAATTTAGCACCAAATCGGGAAAGACAACATCAAACATTTGAAAGTAACATGCAATATGTAACGAGGCTAATTTATTTTCAGCCTATATGTTTACTAGAAGTACAAGAAACACCATGCTTTATATCAAAAACTTTAGCACACCGGTTAAATAGTAATTTGATTATATGATATATTGATAAATGAGTCCTTAGACATGCACATTGCATAAAAAATAATTCATTTAGTCCATCCAGCACCCCAAACTCTCGGCTTGGAGAACAATTTGAACTCTGGAATAAGACCCAAACTAACCAACGAAGTGTAATCTACATCATCTTCATGCTTGTTAGTGTATCAATCGCAGACTGTGGCATACCGTGTTCTACAGTGAAACATAGGATTATCAACATGCTGTATCTTGTCGAGAATTCAATTAACCATCAAGAAAAATCTTCTTTCAGGTGATAATAGAATTGGAATTATAGCATATGGGGCTTTCTTCTTCTTCTTCTTCTTCTTCTTCTTTTCTTACTTTTTTTCTTATTTCATGGGTTTAAAAAACTGAAATAACAATGACAGAATCAGGCATTCGCTTTAGATAGCACAATTGTAGCATGTCACTCTTGCCACTCAGTTAGATCCTCGTTCACGTTAGGTCCAATATCTAAAGTGAAGATGACATTGAGAAGAGATGAGAGCGGACCTTAACCATGTCGATGAGATGGATAATGCAGGAGGCGAGCATACCCGAGGATCTGCCATTGACGAATGGTTTGACGGTGATCTAGACATTAGACTGGGTCTTCGACTTTGAATTTGCCATTACAATGCACAGAAGATTGTGGCTGATGGAAAGAAAAGAGGGATTTTGATTTTTCGTCTCCGTCTTATATTTTTGTGATTGAATCTAAAGAATGGAAGTGGAGGCGACTGATTTATGGTGGAAACCTAGGTATATCATCGCTGAACGAAGCTAGAGGTTCAATATGCAGTTGATTTTATTATTATTTGATACGGCTATTATGGCTGAAGCCTCAAAGGCTAGAAGCCCAAAGTGCAGCTGTGGACGAGAAGCCTGCCAACAAGGTTGGGCCCCGCCGGATGAGGCCTACGAAGAAAATGCGGTCCAATCAATGAGGCCCCGGAGAAATCCCAAACTGTCCACGGTTCGACACGCTCGTAACCGTCCCACGATCCCCAGGAGAAACCACTCCCCCAGGGTATAAGGCATTAACGTCCATTAAAGGGCCCCAGGGAGGGGGCTCCCCCCATGACGCTGGCTGGCGCCATCTTGGGGACGGATCTCGAGGGTGCGAGTGGGGACGGACGGCGTGACGGCATGACTGGGGGTAAACGGCTCCCCCATGACGCTGACAGGTGCCATCGTGGGGACTGATCTTGAGGGCGTGAGTAGGGGCAGACGGCGTGACGACGTGGACGCGGGGCAATCGCGGCAAAGACCCTATAAAAGGACCGGAGGGGAAATGGAGCAGAAGATCGAACCCCAGGTATACTAATCTGAGGTACTCCATCAACGACCTTGGTTTTTCCCCATTACTTCTCCCTCCCCCTGCTCGTGCCACAGGTCAGTGTATCGATCTCCTCTCGAGTCGAACCTACCCCGCCGAGCACGTTTCAGACCCTGATCTGACTTAGGCATCGGAGGGGATACGGCCGGAACCAAGGTCCGGCCATCCTGACGATTTACTCGTCTATACAGGAAGAAGCTGACCGAGGCGCCGAGGCTACCCCTCAGCACCAGACGACCGTCCCAGCGTCGAGCTGGCACAACTATCAACCAAAGACCAGGCTGCAAATGAAGCACCGAGGCTACCCCTCGATGCATGTCCAACCGAGGCCAAGCCCGCCACAACTGAGACGAGGCTTCACCTCCGCTCTACTTCGACTGAGGACTGACCCTCCGCTCAGATCTGGCTCTCGCCCTTGACTCCAACTCAGGTCCGCACTGAACGCACGCGTGTTCAGCGTATCCAAGGGATCTCAACCGACCCCTTGACCACGTTGACCGTCCAACCCTTGGTCAACGATTCAGTGGTCAGAAAACACCCATAAACATCAGGCGCCATCTGTGGGAACTGAACTAACACCCACGTACGATAACCACATCGACAATGCCACAGCTCCATCCTCCGCAGCGAAGGAGGGGCGCAACCCCAGTGTCGGGCATCGGCCCCCACCACGGCCGGCGGGAAGGGATCATGACTCCCTGACGCACGCTTCCGGTCGGGGCACCGGAGCGGCCTCGGGCCGACTGTGAGGATGACTACGGTATGGAGTACAGGAGCCGTCCACCGCCCCTCTGAGTCGGTAGGGCGGGTGTGGCGAGGGAGAAGCTATGGCCAGACGAAGCACTAATGGTGTCCGTAGTCATCGACACGTCCGTGGTCCGACGACTGCTAGTCGATACTGGCAGCTCTTGCGACATCCTTTTTATGTCGACGTTAGAAAGGATGGGGCTACAGGACAAGGACCTGGAGCCAAGCTCGGGGCCCATGGTGGGCTTCACGGGTTACTCCACACCAATCGTTGGGGCGATCCACCTCCCGGTCACACTCGGAGGGCCACCCGATTCGGTGACCCTGACGGTGGAGTTTGTGGTGCTGAGGATCGGGTCGGCGTACAATGGGATCATCGGCCGCCCGCTCCTCAACGCTATTGACGCGGTGGTCTCGACTCTCCACCGAACGATCAGGTTTTGGACCCCGAGAGGGATCGGGCGAGTCGATGGCAACGTAGGGAAGCTAAAGATCTGCTACCAACTAGCAGACGAGAAACCCACCGGGCAACCTGACGACTTGATGGCCTCGCTTGACCTGAGGTACGGGCCGAGACCCACACCCGTGGAAGAGCAAGAGCAGACCCCAGTCACGAATGTCGAGGGAAGGTTCATCTCCATTGGATCGGGGCTGGGCCCGGACTTGAGAGGCCTGTTGATCAAGTGCTTGGAGGCGAACCTTGACGTCTTTGCATGGTCGCCCGATGACATGCCCGGCGTTGACCCTGGGTGATTGTGCATGCCTCCGAGGAGGTGGAACGCCTTCGTGATGCCAGCTTTATCCGGGAAGTCTGGTACCCGGAGGCTATCAAACGACGTAATGGTCAAGAAGCCCAATGGGAAGTGGCGAATGTGTGTAGACTTTAGCGACCTCAACAAGGCATGCCCCAAGGACAGCTACCTGTTGCCACGCATTGAACACCTCGTGGACAATGCCTCAGGGTATGAAATGCTCAGCTTTATGGATGCCTACTCCGGGTATAATCAAGTCCAGATGGACCCTCGGAATGAAGAGATGACGGCCTTTACGACAGATAAGGGGACCTTCTGCTACAAGAAGATGCCTTTTGGTTTGAAGAACGCTGGGGCCACCTACCAGAGGATGGTCAACAAGGTGTTCGACTCCTAGATAGGAAGAAACCTGGAGGTCTACGTCGACGACATGTTGGTCAAGTCGAAGGACACGGGACATCACATCGCCGACCTCAGGGAAACCTTCGAGCAGTTGCGAAAACACAACATCTGGCTCAATCCCGCAAAGTGCACATTTGGGGTGAGATCTGGAAAGTTCTTAGGGTTCATGATGACCAATCGCAGCATCGAGGCTAACCCCGACAAGATCGAGGCGCTGATCAACATACGGGAGCCGACGACAATTAAGGAGCTACAGAGGTTGAATGGACGCATCGCCGCTCTAGGGAGATTTCTATCCAAATCGGCGGAGAGGTCCCTTCCATTCTTCAAGACCCTAAGGAAAGCAAACGCGGAGCCGGCTGCCAATAGGAAGACGATACCGTGGGACGAGGATTTCTCCTGAGCATTCGCCGAACTCAAGGAATGCCTCCGCAGTCCCCCGCTCCTATCCAAACCATGAGAAGGAGAGTCGTTGAGCCTCTACCTAGCTTGCACGGGAGAAGTGGTGAGCTCAGTTCTGGTCAGGGAGGACGGCGGAGTACAGAGGCCGGTATACTATATCAGTCGGGTCCTGAAGGACGCAGAGGGGCGATACACGCCAATGGAAAAGCTGGCATACGCCCTCGTTCTCTCAGCCCGCCGACTCCGGCCTTACTTCCAAGCCCACACAATACTGGTCCTTACCGACTCCCAGCTAGAACAAAACCTCAAGAGATTTGATCAGATGGGAGGGATGCTGAATTGGGGAGTGGAACTGAGCGAGTTCAACCTATGGTTCAAGCCGCGCACGGCCATTAAAGGACAGGCCCTGGCGGACTTCATGGCCGAATGTACCATGGAAAGGGGAACCCCTCTAGAGAAGGCTCGGCCACGGTAACTACCCCACCCTTATCCTTCCTTTCGACTGACGTCGTTCTTAGTGGTCATCCAGGGGACCAAGACATGTGGATAGTCCATGTAGATGGGTCAGCAACCCGGTCGGGCAGTGGAGCCGGGATCGCGATCCGGTCTCCTGAGGGGAGCGTCGTCGAGTATGCGCTTCGGTTTGAATTCCCAGCCATCAACAATGTGGCCGAATACGAGGCCGCGATAAACGGGCTGAGGCTAGCCAGAGAACTCGGGGCCGACTCCGTGCGGTTCCTCAGCGACTCAAAACTCGTCATCAACAAACTACAGGGGAATTACGAGGCGCACGAGGAGACAATGCAGAGCTACCTAGCCACAGCCAAGACAGTGTTGTCCAAACTCGAGAAGGCTAAGACCCTTCACCTAACCCGGTTGGAGAATCCCTGCACGGATGCTCTATCCAAACTGGCTTCCTCCTCGACCCAGGACTTGGGCCGCACCGTCTACGTGGAAAATCTCTGGTTCCCCAGCACAGAGGAGAAGGAGGTGATGGCGATCGATGGGGACCCCACCTAGATGGATTCGATCATTTGGTACCTCTCTCATGGGGAAGTACCGACGGACTCTGACGAACGTCGAACCTTGGAGAGGAAGGCACTCCGATACGTGATCCACGAAGGAGTACTTTACAAAAGACGCTGGACAAAGAAGGATATCCTCCCCTACCTCAAATGCCTCGGACCTCTAGAGGCTGACTACGTCCTCCAGGAGGTGCACGAGGGGATCTGCAGAAATCACCACGAAGGCAAGACGATCGCCCAGAAAATCTTGAGACAAGGATATTACTGGCCGACCTTGGTCCTCGACGCAACGGAGTATGTCCAAAGGTGTCTGGAATGCCAGAGATTCGCCAAACTCGGCTCAACCCCCGTGTCGGAACTCATTCCAATTATTAGTCATGTATCTTTCGCAAAGTGGGGGCTCGACATCGTCGGACCGTTCACTTCGGGACGAGGACATAGGAAATACCTGATTGTGGCAGTGGACTACTTCACCAAGTAGATTGAGACCAAACCCCTTGCTTCCATCATATGAAAGAAGGCGAAGAGCTTCGTATGGAACTCCATCATCTACAGGTTTGAAATTCCCCGTGCCATCGTAACGGACAACGGGAAACAATTCGACTCTATCGGGTTCAAAGACTTCTGCGCTAAATGGAAGATCAAGCTCCTCTTCGCTTCGGTGGCTCACCCCCAGACCAACGGGATGGCAGAGGCCGCCAACAAGTGCATCATAGAACCCCTCCGCAAGAAAGTGGAGGACGCCGATGGGAGTTAGCCGGAGGAGCTCCCAGGGATACTATGGTCATACAGAACGACCCACAACCAAGCCACGGGCGAAACCCCTTTCATGCTCGCGTATGGCGCTGAGGCGGTGGTGCCTGTCGAAGTAGGCGAGGATTCCCTCCGCATAAAGCACTTCGATGAGGAAAGGAACTTGGAAGGCTTGGAGCTCGGCCTGGAGCTCCTAGGCGAGCGATGGGAACAGGCCTTGGCCACCATCATCCGCCAGAAGCAGAAGGTGGCTCGCTATTACAATTCCCGAGTTAGGGGAAGGAGCTTCCGTCAAGGGGACCTAGTCCTCAAAAAAGCCGCCTTCAGCCCAGAGATCGCTCGTAAAGGGAAGCTAGCGGCTAAGTGGGAAGGACCCTACAAATTCATTGAGGTCCTTGGACCCACGACTTATCGACTGGCTAATTCAGAAGGAAAGATCCTCATCCATACCTAGAATGCCGAGCACCTACGCAAATACTATCAATGAGATCGCCCGCAAATGTATCTCTCTTCCTCCATCTACCTGAATAAAATCGCCCGAGCCTATTCATCTTCGTACTAAGCGACTGGGGGAAGCTTGCTCGGGATGAGAGAGACCTCGTAGGGAGAGCACCCGAGCAGAGGCTCATAAGGAAAGGGGATAGACCCCTAGCGGGTTGACTCCCCCAACCGACCGACAGGTCGAGGGCCATTCTCCTCGGTCAGCCAGGGGGTGGATCGATCGTAAGGCTGGGGGCAGCTCCCCCAGCGGGTCGGTCCTTCGATCCGCCATCAGACTGGGAGTTGCCCTCCAAGCAGGCTGAACGACACCAACCGGCTGTAAGGCTGGGGGCAACTCCCCCAGCGGGTCGGTTAACCGACCGACCGTAAGGCCCGGGGCAACTCCCCTAGCAGGTCGGACCAGAGGTCGACTTCAACGGTCGGCCTCATTAGTCAGTCACAAGACACGGGGTCGCACCCCTAACAGACTGACCAGCCGAACCGACTGTAAGGCCGGGGGCAACTCCCCCGACATGTTGGTGAGCCAATCACGCCGTGAGCCTGAGGGATAGCACCCCCCAGCCAGCCGATCGGCCAAACACGCTGCAAGGATGAGGGGCAACGTCCCCGGCAGGATAACCACCTCATTGCCAGCAAACCCCAAAAACGGGCACACACCAAAAGGGGTGACTTCATTTCTTAAATGGAAGGAGGACGGAGGGAGTGTTAGACAACAGCACAATAACTGAGCAATAACCCTCACTCACTCGTCTCCGTCGGGAGCCCCCTCAGGGCCGACGGCAGGTTGCATAGAGGGTCCATCCCGTGTCTCTCCCTCTTCGTCGGAGTATACCCGGAGCTCCTCGAAATCGATCCCCAAGAGTGGAAACCTCATCCAGATCTCGGACTCGCAGCGGGCGAACCCCTTCTCGAACGCTTCGGACATAGCCGTGGCTACGAAAGAAAGGGCGTACTCCTCCACAGCGTCCCGAGCAATCTGAGCAGGGTTCACCACCTACAACTCTCGGATCTGATCTTTGAGGATGGTAACCCGGCGCTGATGCTCCGCCCGCTCCACCTCGATCTCTTTGGATCTCGCGTTAAGCTGGACTAGAAGAGCTTTCTCTCTCTCTTCCACCGCTTCCCGAAGGTTGGAGAGCTCTGGGGAGTCGGCCGCAACAACAGGGGTAGGGCCCCCGCCAGCTTTGGTGCGCGCTTCGGTAGCTTCTATAAGCTTGGCAATCCGGTCCTCAGCCTTAGACTTCCTAACCAAAGCCAAGGCTTTCTCCCGATCTGATTCCTCTAAAGCAGAGGAGAGCTCAGTTACCCGGGTCTCCAGGGACTTGATGCATGCCTCGGCCAGCAGGCTGGCCTCAACCTAGACCCCCTCGGCCTCGGTAGACTGCACCACGTCAACCTTGGCCTGATGAAGGGCCTCGAATTGGCGCCTTATCGAAAGCCCCACCGAGGACAACTACACCAAAAGACAGGGATGAAATGAAGACTGCTAATAGAAATGAGGTATGCGAGAACGCCTCACCTGTTGACCATCCTGGACCACGAAGGCAGCTAGGCGGTCTCCTTTGACCCCATCCAACGCATCCTGGTTCGGAGGAAGGCAGCAGTTCTCAGCCAGACGCACCGCCACACCACAGTCAGCGAAAACCGACTCCCACGGCCCTACTGGGAAGCGAGGTCGGAGAAGGCCCTCGCCCGACAGAGGTAAATCGACGGGAACCGAGTAGAACCCTCCCAGGTACCGCTCGTAAACCTCAGGGAGGGGGGTCGATGGCGGTGATGACGGCCCGGTACACGGCCAAATGACCTCAGCCGAGGAGGGCGTAGCCCGACCCTCAGGCAGTGGAACACCCCCTCCTTAACTTGGGGGCGGGCCTTCTTCGAGATGCCCGGTAAGGGGGAAGATGGGGCTTGCCCCCCGCTCTTTTGGAACCCACACCAGGAGGCGGTTGTTTCTTTTGGACCTCTAACACATGATCCCTCCTACACGGAGTGGGCTCGGGGACCGTGACCGGGGGAGGGGTCGGAGAGGAATCAGGGGCTAATCCACCTGTAAAAAGCACAGAGGAAAAGGTCAGAACTGGCCGGGATAGCTCCCCACGTCAGCCCCTCCAGGCGGCGAACGTCAGCAGAACTCACCAATGGGCCAAGTGATCTTTCGCAAGTTAGGATCATCAAAGAGAATGTCGATTCTCCGATCCTTCACGGGAACCGCCAACAGGGTCTTCACCGCCTCAAGATCGGTGTCGGTGGGGTTGCCCAGCTCAAGAGATAGTGTGCTGGCACTGCTCCATTGGGACGGGAAGTCCACGTCTGACGGGAAGACGACGAAGATGTATTCACCCTTCCAGAGCTTCAAGGAGCTCGGAAGCCCCAGCACCAGGCTCTTATTTGGCCGAGCACTGATATAAATCCAGGCCCCTGACTGATGATGGCTTAGGTGGTAGAATTGGGCGAAGAGTCCGAGGGAGGGGACCACCCCCTTCGATACGCAAAGAACGACAAACCCGACGATAAGACCAATGGCGTTAGGGAAAAATTGGCATAGGGCCACCCTATGGGATCGCAGAAACTCGGAAATAAAGGGGTGGAGAGGAAACCGAAGCCCGAACCGAAAACACTTTTCATATACCCCGACCTCCCGAGGCCGGGGTAAGCAGATTCGCTCGTCGGATTCAGGGGCCCGGGTAGAGTATGGGGGAAGAAGGTAGCCGGTGCGCATATTCCCGATGAAGGTGGCACAGATGGACGAGGGACACCCAAGAACCTCGGAAGGCACCCCAGCAAGCATGCCCCTGTGATAGCGAACCGTCGAGACGGACCCACCGGCTGGGTTAGGCTCAGCGATGTTCTCCGGGCAATCCAAACCAGCGGCCGAGGAGGACGACATAAGATAGAGCCCGAACAGAATTCGGCCTGACGAGAAGAGACAAGAAAGGAGGGAAGGCGATTGAAAAAGACAGACCCTCACCCGATGGGTGGTGGCTCTCCCTTTTTATACATCTCTTTCCACCCCAAGACAATCCCTCGCGTGGTGAAGAAGAACGCATGGGGGCACGTGGCAGCATCCGGGAACCGACTGCGCTTCGAGATCATCACCCTAAGGGATTTGAACGGGCCACCTAATGATGGTCTCCATTTAATGAACCAGCCTCAACTGGCACGCCTGTCAAAATCGGCAGAAGTCGCATCGGCCGAGCCGAACCAGCTAGTGGGGACGACACGACCGATGGGGGAAATTGATCCTGCTATTATGGCTGAAGCCTCAAAGGCTAGAAGCCCAAAGTCCATCTGTGGACGAGATGCCTGCCAGCAAGGTTGGGCCCCGCCAGACGAGGCCCACGAAGAAAACGGGCCCAATCGATGAGGCCCCCGAGAAATCCCAAACCGTCCACGGTTCGACACGCTCGTAACCGGCCCACGATTCCCAGGAGAAACCACTCCCCTGGGGTATAAGGCCTTAACGTCCATCAAAGGGCCCCAGGGAGGGGGCTCCCCCATAACGCTGGCAGGCGCCATCGTGGGGGCAGATCTCGAGGGTGCGAGTGGGGACGGACGGCGTGACGGCACGACAGAGGATAAACAGATCCCCTATGATGCTGGCAGGTGCCATCGTGTGGACGGATCTCGAGGGCACGAGTAGGGGAGGACGGCGTGACGGCATGGCGAGGGGCAATCGCGGCAAAGACCCTATAAAAGGACCGGAGGGGAAACGGAGCAAAAGATCGAACCCCAGGTATACTAATCTGAGGTACTCCATCAACGACCTTGGTCTTCCCCCATTACTTCTCCCTCCCCCTGCTCGTGCCGTAGGTCAGTGTATCGATCTCCTCTCGAGTCGAGCCTACCCCGTCGAGCACGCTTCAGACCCTGATGTGACTTAGGCATCGGAGGGGATACGGCCGGAACCAAGGTCCGGCAACCCTGACGATTTACTCGTCTATACAGGAAGAAGTTGACCGAGGCACCGAGGCTACCCCTCTGCGCCAGACGACCATCCCAGCGTCGAGCGGGCGCAGCTATCAACCGAAGACCAGGCTGCAAACGAAGCGCCGAGGCTACCCCTCGACGCATGTCCAACCGAGGCCGAGCCCACCACAACTGAGCCGAGGCTTCACCTCCGCTCTACTTTGACCTAGGATTGACCCTCCGCTTGGATCTGGCTCTCGCCCTCGACTCCAACTCAGTTCCGCACTGAACGCACGCGTGTTCAGCATATCCAAGGGATCTCCACCGACCCCTTGACCACATTGATCGTCCAACCCTCGGTCAACGATTCAGTGGTGAGAAAACACCCGTAAACATTATTATTTAAAAAATCGTGGGAATTTACCAGTGAAATTCTTTCTCTGTTCGAGCTTGATTGATCCGAATGAGTGTACATGATGCATGCTTTGAAATGTTTTCTTAATGCCAATTCAATCTATGCACATTGATAATTACTTACATTGCAATTATAATTCCATAGTTACATGCTTAACATGGTCAAATTGTACAGGGGGTAAACGACAGTTGCAAATGTTTGGTGGTTTGTTTATAAATCTATGTGCTTTCAAGATTCTAGCCTTTATTAGGAAGGGTTTAAGCCAAACCTCAATATAGGTGCTGCAACAGTATTAATCCATGCTAATTTGTTCTTATATGAGAGAAATTATATTAGTAATAGCAATAATTATATCAGCCCAAACAGTGAGAGAGTGTGTGTTGTAACCGATGTCTTAAGAGTCATAAAGACATGAATAAGAACAATAAATACCAAGGATCAGTTGTCACAGATTCTCTACTGGACCAAGATTATTATTTCCATTTGTAGGATCCAAGAGAGACCTACATACCCTACACTACTAAGCAACACACACTAGGGGCGAGATGAATAATGTAGTGGCAAATAATATGCTAATTAAAAAGTTCTTGCAACTGCAGAATTATAAAGCAAGTAAATTAGTAACAAACCACAAGAGAGAATAACAAACGCAAACACAGAAGCGTATCATGGTTCTTCAAATGCCTACTCCAGTTCCACACTCTTTCCAGAGTCTTGTGGATTTTCACTATAAGGCTTTTCCAAGCCAACTCAATACAACTCACACTTTTCCAAGTGGCACTCTATTTCAAGAACCTATCTTTTCCAAGATAGCAACACAATATTTTCTATGATTGCAAACCATATTCCAAGGGTAAACCCTATTCCAAGGGAATCACCTCTCTTTTAAGAGAGTACACTTCCACAACCCGGAAGCTAGAATTCCAATGAAACAAAATAGAAAATACACACTTCATATTGCCTTGAATAAATGAACTTGTAACTTTAAGTGTAGAGGCAAAGAAGTGTGGTTGTCCAAGTGTAAGGATGTAGCTTTGATGCACTAGTGGACTTCCCTTGAGCTTTGAGATTAAATCATCATGAAGATGCTCCAAGGAAAAATAAGAGAGAAGATGAAAGTGAAAGCTTTTCTCCTTTGTTTTTGGCTCAAGAATCATTATCAATTCAGTGTGTATTGGTGCCAAAAATAGCCTCATAATGGGGTATAAATACTCTCTATCTCGGACCCAAAACCCAAGAAAACGGATTTCTGGAGAAGGGTGACCAGACGTCTGATTAACTGTTCAGGCGTCTGGCGAGACTGCATCAGACGTCTAACA
Source organism: Scilla litardierei (assembly GCA_030789695.1). Lineage (NCBI taxonomy): Eukaryota > Viridiplantae > Streptophyta > Magnoliopsida > Asparagales > Asparagaceae > Scilla > Scilla litardierei. The sequence continues at coordinate 62,175,112 of CM061136.1, forward strand.
GAATCTGTCCAGAAAAACACTCGATCACTAAAACAGTCATAACTTCTAAATATGACTCTGATTGAGGTGATTCAAGATGTATTAAAAAGCTAACAAAGAATGAAATCTGATGGGCTTGGAATGGATGAGAAATTCCAACCACAGAAAACTGACAGGGGTTTGAAGTGAGAAACAGATTGCAGAAATTCCAACAGACTTAAATGTGAAAAAACACTCTATCACCAAAACCGTCATAACTTCCAAAATTGGACTCCTATTGAGGTGATTCAAGATGCATTGGAAAGATAACAAAAATTCAATATTATGGGCTTGAAATGGATGAGAAATTCCAACCAAAAAACTAACATCGGATTGAATGCATACAGACTACAGAAAAACAGATTGCTGAAAACAGATAGCACGAAAATTTTGGCTCAACTGATCAGACGGCTCTGAAGTTCATTGACCAAACGTTTGGACCACTGTGTAGACACCTGGTGACAGAACTTCAAACAACTAGACTTCTTAGGTTTTTAGGCCAACATAGAATCGGATACGACAGGCGTCTGATGGGTGTATACCAGGTGCCAGGTGATATGCTGACAGCATATGTTAGAGTGTTTGGCCATTCAACTAATTGTGATGGATTCTAGGAAATAGACATGTATAAGTGTGTGTGACCATCTAATCAAGGCATACAAATATTCTACTAAGAAAGAGCAAAATACATTAAAAAATCATAAAAGATTTACAATGTAATTCATGATTCTTCATGGCTTCATTAATCCAATGCTCTATGCCTTGAGTCCATCATCCCATCGCCACTTGTTTTGTCTCCCATTAGATGTAATCTTTGTTATATAATTGAAACTAAAACAACTTGAAACATTAGTAATCACATAATGTGGTGATTATCATCAAAACAATATTGGGATTCAAGGTCAATATCCAACATCGTTTACCTGTCAGACGAATTATATTCGGATGATATCCTCTGTAATAGTATGATTGTGTTTTCTTTTGGCCAGCACAAACACTAGTAGTGGTTCCATGCCTATGTTTCCGCATTGGTAAAATTATAAGAGGTTCGTTGGTTGGATCTTTTAGCAGTTTAGGAACAAAGATACTCGATGATTTCAACTTTAAAAGAGCCAGTTGCTTGCATTGGAGGTTTGTATCCATGAATCAAGCGTATGTATCGCTTTGCTAGATCGATGCGCCACTTAATCCAGGGCCACACATTCTGCTAAATTGCCTGCTCGGTTGCTCTTATAAGGGCTGATCATGTGGAAGTTGGTTTGATTCGGCACTAAAGGAGCATTGGTCGAACAGACGAGTAATCTTGTTCAGAGCTAACTCGACTGTGCTTGGGTCTGACCTATCTGACTCTGCATAAGTCAGATACGAGGATGCTGAGCTATTGGTCTTCTACAGCACAGTTTGTCGATCGGTCGTCAGCTCGGTTGAAGTCCATGTTCTGATGTTCAGTCGTTCGGCATTGGGTTGTTCGGTCGTAACTCGGTTGAATTCTGTGTTCGGTCATTCGGTTGATCAGTGGCTCATTGGTCAGTAGCTCTACGAGTTTGAGCTATCAGATAGCTTGAATGCTCAGCTTAGTGCTTCGGTCATTCGGTACAGAAAGAAGATCGGTCGGTCGAAGGGAGCCCATTGGGATGTGGCCCATGAGGATGCAATAGCAGATACATTGGGAGATTGAAACTTACCTTTGTTCTCATTTTATGCCAATTTTTGATAAATACAAAGTCGATCATTTTTCCTATCTATCTAATTATTTCTAACCATCGTCGGCCATAAGTCGAAGGGGCCTCGCCCCTCGCCACCGAACGACCCTCGACCGCCATCGACAGTATGCCGAGGGATCGCCCTCACCACCAAATGACCCTAGTCATCAGCTGTTAGCCGAGGGATCACCTCTTGCCACTGAACAGCCCTCAACCATCGTCGGTCGTAAGTCGAGGGATTGCCCTCGCCACCGAATAACTCTCGACCATCGTCGGCTGTAAGTCGAAGGGGCCACGCCCCTCAGCACAAAACGACCCTAGTCATCATCTGTAAGCCGAGGGATCACGCCTCGCCAATGAATGACCCTCGACCGTCATTGGTCGTAAGCCTAGGGATCACCCTCACCACCGAACGACCCTCGACCGTCGTCGATCGTAAGCCGAGGGATCACCCTCACCACCGAACGACCCTCGACCATCGTCGGCTGTAAGTCGAGGGATCTCCCTCGCCACTGAATGACCCTTGACCATCATCGGCTGTAAGCCGAGGGATCGCCCTCGCCACCAAATGACCCTCGACCGTCGTAGACCGTAAGCCGAGGGATTGCCCTTGCCACCGAACGACCCTCGACCATCGTCGGCCGTACACCGAGGGATCACCCTCGCCACCGAACGACCCTCGACCATCGTCGGCCGTATGCCGAAGGATCACCCAGGCCACCGAACAACCCTCGACCTTTGTCGGCCGTAAGTTGAAGGGACCTTGCCCCTCACCGCCAAACGACCCTAGTCATCAGCTGTAAGCCGAGGGATCACCCCTCACCACTGAACGACCCTCAACTGTTGTCGACCGTAGGCCGAGGGATCGCCCTCGCCACCGAATGACCTTAATCGTAAGCCGGGGGGATCGCCACGCTCACTACCGAACGAAACGCGTCACTATAGTTGCTAATCTAGAATATCATATTTAAAGGGTGAATATGCCTGACGTATCAACGACCCAATTTACCTTCGATTTTTGGAAAATTTAAAATTGAGTCGTTGAGGGGCCTTACACACGCATATGCTCAAATGAAAAAACTCAAAAAACTCAAAAGTTTATTTGATTTATTTTTCATTTCAAAACAAAAAGGCTACATAAAACCTAGGCCAGAATTGCACCAGCCTAGGAGGGAGGAGTGCCTTTCAGCACAAAGACGTTATGAAAAACTTCCATCGCCTTTGTAAACCTTGCCGTGAGCTCCACTTTATTTATCGCATCGGCTCTCTCTGACTCGACGACTTTGGCCTGGATCTCAGCTACCTTCGCTTTGCAAGCCTCGCCCACCTCTCCGAGTCGAAAGCTTTGGCTCGAAGCTCGATTGCTTCCTTCTTCGAAGCTTCGAGGTCTGCCTGGAGCTGCGACCTCTCCATCCTCCATTGACTCTCAGCAGATTTTTGGAGGTCAGACATGGGAGAGAGGCTATTTTTGGCCTCCACGGTTGCCCACTCGGCCTCTGCCTTGGCCGCAAGGGCTCTCTCTAGATCCTCTTTCGTCTTCCTCATCCGGGATTTGAGCTCGGATGCCTTATGCCCAGTAGCCTCCACCCGCCGTCCTTCTTCAATTATGTCGACGTCCTGGAGACGTAATACAGTTGTCACGCCCCGCTTCCCATTATACCAGGAGCGAGGACACGAGCGGGTCCGCGATGTACTTAAAATAAGAAGAAGTACTTTTTTCTTTTTATCTTTTTCTTTTCTTCCTTCTTGGCTTAAACACATTAAGCGTCTCTGAAATAAGATGGCAGGATCTTGCATGTTTATAAGAAATAGTACAGATGACATATTACAATACCAAAGCGTCTGAAAGTAAAGTACAACATAGGCCTAGTATGGCCACAATCAACAAGTACAACAATTACATTATTCAAATATATAAAAGTGCGGTTGCGAAGGGGAACGTCTAGTCTTCTGTGGGTAGGTACTCCACGTAGCCTTCGAGCTCTGGCTCGGTTCCTGCAGCAAAGACTTTAACGAACTCACTGTCGGTACCTGACGGACATTTCGTAAAACAATAAAGTGAAATGCCCGTCAGCGAGGTATACTCGGCAAGATGATCTCAAAACCAAAACGTTAGACATTTTAAATTAAACAAAGCTGAAAAGACAAGTGATAAGGTAAATAGAAAAGAGTTATAGCAGTTTAAATATTTCCAGCAATTGCAACCTGCAGCAATTTCATTATTCAATAACAATTTGCAAAGCCATCTACAATCTGTGACAATTTAGCATTTAATAAGCAAACTGTAGCAAACTGTAGAAAAAGAGGTTAGAACAATAATCAATAACCAGTCTATCCTAGTGATAAGTCCATGTCTAAAAGTACTAGAGATAACCAACATGCACCTTGCGACGGGAGCAACTCCGAGTCTTACCCACCGTTCCGATATGTCAACGGTCAAGGATCTAACCCCCGTAATGTGTTGGAGGTAATTTAGTATAGCGCATCCAGCCACTCCGTAAAACTTGTGATCATAGACTACCCCAATACCAGGTCAAGTCAAGTGTCGGGTCAAGAGAACGTGTACTATTTTTTATTGTTGAAATTCCATCTTTCATTATATTAAAGTTCCATCTTCCATTTATTACTGTTGAAGTTCCATCTTCCATTCAGTATTGTTGAAGTTCCATCTTCCATTCAGTCAATTCAGTCATGGTGTTCCAATAGTCCGTACAATAGTTTCACAAAAGTTCACGACTTCACGACTCGATTTAGCAATTAAACGAAAACGTAAAAAATTACTTAAATTGATGAGAGAATAAGCAAGAAATGATTTTGACGAAGCAAATAAGTATAAACTAGCTTAAAATATTTTCTAAGGCTAGTAGCTATTTTCAAGATTATTAAATAATTTTTAACAATTTTAGACAATCCAGAAACAATTTTTAAATCAAGAATTAATTTTTAAAACATATGTTCGAAGAATTGTTTAAAACAAACCGTACATCAAAATTCTTCCAACAAGATGTCAAAATGATCGTATTTACTAGTACTATAATATATATTTTTATCGTACGTCAGTGTACGTAAAAATCACAAGATACGAATTTTTAAACGGAATTTAAAACAAGAAATCATTTTCACTACATATGTTCAAAGATTTATTTCGGGCAAACCGTACGTCAGAATTCTTTATACAAGATGTCAAAATGATCGTATTTACTATTACTATAACATATATTTTTATCGTACGTCAGTGTACGTAAAAATTACAAGCTACGAATTTTTAAAGGAATTTAACCTATTTATGTTTTTCCTTTGAAAATTCACTGTGAGAAATATATTTGCCTTTTGGCGATGAAACCAGCTCCGTTTCGACTTTTCTGATTTTCTGGGACTGGTCTCGTATTTTTCTGAGGCATGTACGAATTATTATCAATTTAAATCCAATAATATCATTTTAAAAATATTCGTAAATACTTAAATACGTATTCAAATATGTACTAAATACGTTTTAAATACGGTTTGTTTTTGTAAATAGAGTTCGATCTCACCCCTTAAATACTCGACGAAGCAGCGGGGGGGGTCTTTGTGCTCGCTGGCGGGGCTTGGGGGCAACGGACGGTGGGGTGGCGTTTGTGCGGTGTCAGCGGCGACAGTCGGTGTCGAAAGTGAGGGAGGCAGGCTTCGGCACTCGAGAATGACGGGGAAGGAAGCAGCGCTGGGTGAGGGCTGTCGGAGCAGGGGGATAACGGTGAGGTGGGCTTCGCACGGCGGTGCGGGAGTGGAGCTCGTCGGAGGGCGGTGGCCTCGCGTCGTCGAGGCGGTGCAATCGGAGGTGGGAGCGGGGAGAGGGATCGAACGGTGGGCAGAGCGTGCATCGTTGCTGGAGAGCGGGGGAGATCGGAGAGAGACGGGTTCGGCCTGGGCTCTCAGCGGTATACGACGGCGGCAGTGCGTCGTCGTGGAGGAGATGGAGGGGGTGAACGTGAGTGAGAGTGAGGGAGAGAGAACATGGAGAGGGAGAGAGAGCTCGGGGGGAATGGGTTCGGGTGCGTTGAGTTGCCTGGGTGTGGGTATTTGTGAGGGAGAATAGAGATTAGTTGAGGGTTTAAATAGGGTTATGATAATTAGTATAATAAGGGTGCATTAACTATTTAGTCAAAATGATCATTAATACAAAGTTGCTTTTAACTAACTTTCGAATTCATATACCACATGGGCTGCCATGTATCTTGTTTTGGTGTTATCTGTCGACATATGTGGGTAATTAGAATGGTAATTAGGATAACGTAAAACAGTAATTAGTGAATGTAATCAGTGAAATTACAATTTTGCCCCTAAAGTCAAACGACTCCGAAAAATTACGAAAATATTGCCACGGGTTCGTATCGTCACGAGAATCGTGCCTACGAGATCCATTTTGTAGTTTGAGCTACGGAGATACGAGTTTTGGGCCAAAATGTTTAGGATGCGGGTTGCGGGTTCTCTATTGATTTGACATCAGAAAATTACGAAATTAATATGGAGAGCACTAAATGATCTTAGAAGCTTATGGTAGAAGTTTGAAATCTTTTTGATAACGTTTACATAGAAAAATAATTGTTACGGCTGTAACATTAATAATTTAGTTTAAATAACTATAAAAATCATTTAGGGATTTAGGATGTCACTCGTATACCCTAAAATAGGCTAGAACTATATTGGTTCTACAAAATATTTTTTTATAAATGATTTTGAAACTATTCTGATTTAAAACTCCCGATCAATCACTACAAAATACTTTTAAATTAAGAAAATACATAGAAAAAGGGTATTAGTGAAAACGGGTCATCACATTCTACCCTCCTTAAAATAATTCCGTCCTCGGAATTTCTCGAAACTTTAAGAAACAGATAGTTACTGTTATTAAGAAGCTCAAGCAAATAAATGATAAAATGGAAAACTTGATGAAAATTACAATTTAGAAAATAAGTTGTTAATATCATGAAATATAATGTGATATCATAGCATCAAGAAAATAAGAGATATTACTAATAAATATATACTATTAACATCATCATAGCTTGCTTAACTAGTCCCGAGACCAGTATTATCATAATAATTATCTTGACTTTTCAATTAGCCAAAAGTTAATATGGCGTTACATGAAAATGAAAGTTATTATGATCGCATCTGTTCGAACTTGGAACCTGAGGTGATAAGCTAGTAGCAAGTTAATCAATCACATCAAAAAAAGATCATAAAATTTAAAATTTTAACTTAGTCTAATGATGACTAACGGGGACAAGCCAAGTAAGTCATCAATATAGCATACAAAGACGTAAGAACTAGTCCATATGGATTCGTGGTGTTATACCTTAACCAGCCGAACTCAAAGGACATTAAATCCTATAAGTACCAAAGACAAGTCACCGTCCAAAACAACACAAAACAAGTACAATGCCAACTACTAAGGACCGTAATTATCACTATACTCATCACTACCACTGTCACGCCCCGCTTCCCAAAAATATGGAGGCGAAGCGTGAGAAGGTCCGCTCAGACTTGAAGCTGCAAAGACCACTCCTTGTATCAAGTTCCATAGCGCCCAAAAACAATCCAACACCGAAATCATTATCCAAATCCAAACACAAGATCGACATCCAACTTCAACACCTTCGGCCAACAGCATGCCAATTCCCATCGACAATGATACTCAATGCCAACACCAATTGTCGATATCAACAGCTCTCATCATCAATCCCAAACAAGCCAACATCCAAAAACACACTGTTCCACAAATCCGAAGGAGTGGACCTATGTAGATGCCTAAGTGGGACACCAATAGGGGTAAGACCCATGGAAATGAGCTCAAAAGAAGCCCAAGAGTAGCGACTTGCCAAGATCTCAACCACACGATAATAGCGAGGGTGGCGGTGAGGAGGATCGTCGCTAAACCCAAAAATCCTAAAACAGAACCTCAGAGGGCCATCGGCGGTTGTCGATCCACGTCGTGCGGCGACTGCGAATGCTCAGCGACGTCGGGTAGCATGACAAATCTTCGAGTGAGGCCGGGGAGCTTGAGGCGAGAGGGGTTGGGCTCACGAAGGAAGAGGCACGACGAGGGGTTGGGCGTCGTCTTGGTGGAGAGGAAGCCATGGGATGGGTTGGTGATGGAAGAGAGGAGGGGTTTTAAAGGGGGCACCGAAGTCTTCAGTAGGGTAGGGTAGGTTAGGCTAGGTTAGGCAGGACCGGGGCTCGAGGAAAGGATAAGGACCAAAGAGGGGGAGAGATGGTAGGCGGGAAAAATTTCAAACCATGGGAAAATCGGGTATAAGACGAAAGTAGGGGGTAGAAGAGAAATACGAGCTCAAGAAAGATGAAGAAGATGTAACAGTCTACACTTGCACGTCGTGGTTTGGCTCGTCTCAAATTCTCTAGCACAATCCTCAAATACTTCTGAGCGTACTTCGATCTGCTTCGTTGTCGAACTTGAACTTCGGATGATCGAAGAAATTTGAATGCTACCCTCCTTATAAAAGAGTATAGCCAAAGTTTAGATGAACTTAACGCAACTAGGAAGTATTCTTAGAATAATTAGGACGATTGGAAGGTCATAAGAGTGATGATGGTGGTGCAATGAATGGATGGTCACTCTAGTTGTTACCAAAGAAATGTTCTAGAATAAGATTCATCAAATTGGAAACACGAGTCCCAAGTTGATGGTTCAAAAGTTCGAAGAAGATAATAAGGATCAATGGAAATAGATCGTTGCGACTTTTATGATAAGAAGCAATGGGAAACTTCCAAATCAAGAAGTGGACATGCTACGAAGACAAATACATATAGCATGATAAAGTATGCTAGCAATGACAATAAAGGCGATGGGTGTCAAATAGACGTAAAGGGAAAAGGTTCAGATATACAAGTGATTACTGGCTCTGCAGCCTCATGGAGAATTTAGCGTTGTATTTCCAGTATCTCCTTTACGATACCCAAGCTATCGTTATTGGTGACGTCATGAGTATTTGATCGACTTGCCATACTTCAAAACAAATCGCAATGTAAGGTAGGTTAGAATAAATCTATTCTAGTTGTACACTTAGATATTAATGACGTCCAAACCATTTCTTATTGTATTCGCAAAAGCAAGACCTGCATGGGCCACCACTAAAACCTGTCATGCCCCGCTTCCTATTATACCGGGAGCGAGGACACGAGCGGGTCCGCGATGTGCTTAAAACAAGGAGGAGCGCTTTTTTTTTCTTTTTATCCTTTTCTTTTCTTCCTTCTTGGCTTAAACACATTAAGCGTCTGTGAAATAAGATGGCAGGATCTTGCATGCTTATAAGAAAAAGTACATATGACATATTACAATACCAAAGTGTCTGAAAGTAAAGTACAACATAGGCCTAGTATGGCCGCAATCAACAAGTACAACAATTACATTATTCAAATATATAAAAGTGCGGTTGCGAAGGGGAACGTCAGTCTTCTGTGGGTAGGTACTCCACGTAGCCTTCGAGCTCTGGCTCGGTTCCTGCAACAAAGACTTCAACGAACTCACTGTCGGTACCTGACAGACATTTCGTAAAACAATAAAGTGAAATGTCCGTCAGCGAGGTATACTCGGCAAGATGATCTCAAAACCAAAACGTTAGACATTTTAAATTACACAAAGCTAAAAAGACAAGTGATAAGGTAAATAGAAAAGAGTTATAGCAGTTTAAATATTTCCAGCAATTGCAACCTGCAGCAATTTCATTATTCAATAACAATTTGCAAAGCCATCAATAATCAGTGACAATTTAGCATTTAATAAGCAAACTGTAGCAACCTGTAGAAAAAAGAGGTTAGAACAATAATCAATAACAAGTCTATCCTAGTGATAAGTCCATGTCCAAGAGTACTAGAGATAACCAACATGCAGCTTGCGACGGGAGCAACTCCGAGTCTTACCCACCGTTCCGATATGTCAACGGTCAAGGATCTAACCCCCGTAATGTGTTGGAGGTAATTTAGTATGGCGCATCCAGCCACTCTGTAAAACTTGTGATCATAGACTACCCCAATCACAGGTCAAGTCAAGTGTCGTGTCAAGAGAACGCGTACTATCTTTTTATTGTTGAAATTCCATCTTTCATTATATTAAAGTTCCATCTTCCATTTATTACTGTTGAAGTTCCATCTTCCATTCAGTATTGTTGAAGTTCCATCTTTCATTCAGTCAATTCAGTCATGGTGTTCCAATAGTCCGTACAATAGTTTCACAAAAGTTCACGACTTCACGACTCGATTTAGCAATTAAACGAAAACGTAAAAAATTACTTAAATTGATGAGAGAATAAGCAAGAAATGATTTTGACGAAGCAAATAAGTATAAACTAGCTTAAAATATTTTCTAAGGCTAGTAGCTATTTTCATGATTGTTAAATAATTTTTAACAATTTTAGACAATTCAAAAACAATTTTTCAATCAAGAATTCATTTTTAAAACATATGTTCGGAGAATGGTTTAAAGCAAACCGTACATCGAATTCTTCCAACAAGATGTCAAAATGATCGTATTTACTAGTACTATAACATATATTTTTATCGTACGTCAGTGTACGTAAAAATCACAAGATACGAATTTTTAAAAGGAATTTAAAACCAGAAATCATTTTCACTACATATGTTCAAAGATTTATTTCGGGCAAACCGTACGTCAGAATTCTTTATACAAGATGTCAGAATGATCGTATTTACTATTACTATAACATATATTTTTATCGTACGTCGGTGTACGTAAAAATAACAAGCTACGAATTTTAAAAGGAATTTAACCTATTAAAGTTTTGCCTTTGAAAATTCACTGTGAGAAATATACTTGCCTTTTGGCGATGAAACCAGTGTCGTTTCGACGTTTCTGATTTTCTGGGACTGGTCTCGTATTTTTTGAGGCATGTACGAATTATTATCAATTTAAATCCAATAATATCATTTAAAAATATTCGTAAATACGTAAATACGTATTCAAATACGTATTAAATACGTTCTAAATACGGTTTGTTTTTGTAAAAAGATTTCGATCTCACCCCTTAAATACTCGACAAAGCAGCGAGGGGGTCTTTGTGCTCGCCGGCGGGGCTTGGGGGCGACGGACGGCGGGGTGCATCTGTGCGGTGTCAGCGGCGGCAGTCGGCGTCGAAAGTGAGGGAGGCGGGCTTCGGCGCTCGGGAATGATGGGGAAGGAAGCGGTGCTGGGTAAGTGGCTGTCGGAGCAGGGGACAGCGGCGAGGCGTGCTTCGGGCGGCGGTGCGGGAGCTGAGCTCGTCGAAGGGCGGTGGCCTCGCGTCGTCGAGGCGGTGCAGTCGGAGGTGGGAGGGGGGAGAGGGATCGAACGGCGGGTGGAGCGCGGGTGTTGCTGGAGAGCGGGGGGAGATCGGAGAGGGGACGGGTTCGGCCTGGGATCTCGGCGGTATACGACAGCGGCGGTGCGTCGCCGTGGAGGAGAGGGAGGGGGTGAACGTGAGTGAGAGTGGGGGGGGGGGGAGAGAGAGAGAGGGGAGAGAGAGAGAGAGAGAGAGAGAGAGAGAGAGAGAGAGAGAGAGCTCGGGTGAAATGGGTTCGGGTGCGTTGAGTTGCCTGGGTGTGGGTATTTGTGAGGGAGAATAGAGATTAGTTGAGGGTTTAAATAGGGTTATGATAATTAGTATAATAAGGGTGCATTAACTATTTAGTCAAAATGGCCATTAATACAAAGTTGCTTTTGACTAACTTTAGAATTCATATACCACATGGGCTGCCATGTATCTTGTTTTGGTGTTATCTGTTGACATATGTGGGTAATTAGAATGGTAATTAGGGTAATGTAAAACAGTAATTAGTGAATGTAATTAGTGAAATTACAATTTTGCCCCTAAAGTCAAACGACTCCGAAAAATTACAAAAATATAGCCACGGGTTCGTATCGCCACGAGGATCGGGACTACAAGATCCATTTTGTAGTTTGAGCTACAGAGATACAAGTTTTGGGCCAAAACGTTTAGGATGCGGGTTGCGGGTTCTCTATTGATTTGACTTCAGAAAATTACGAAATTAATGTGGGGAGCACTAAATGATCTTAGAAGCTTATGGTAGAAGTTTGAAATCTTTTTGATAACGTTTACATAGAAAAATAATTGTTGCGGCTGTAACATTAATAATTGAGTTTAAATAATTTTAAAAATCATTTAGGGATTTAGGATGGCACTCGTATACCCTAAAATAGGCTATAACTATATTTGTTTTACAAAATATTTTTTTATAAATTATTTAGAAACTATTCTGATTTAAAACTCTTGATCAATCACTACAAAATACTTTTAAATTAAGAAAATACATAGAAAAAGTGTATTGCTGAATACGGGTCATCACAACAGTGCCATGGATGGACATCTGCAGAAAACATCACTCAGAAATGGCCAAATTGCAAGTCAAAAGACGAATGGTGAACGACATACCTGATATTTGCTTTCCATAAAGAAGTTAGCCACCCTTTCGATGTCCAACCCCTGAAGGAGCGCCAAATCCCGAGGGAGAATGGAGTTCTCCACCAGTCGAGACGTCGTCCCAAAGTCTGATAGGGCCGACTCCTCCCTCACGATGATGAAGGGAGGCTGATAAGGTTCACCTCAAACGGGTCCTGAGGAGTGAGACGAGAGCCGTTTGAGCAGTAGAACTGGATCAAACTCCGAGGGGATCAGGCCGACCAAGGGAGAAGATGATTCGATACCACCCCATGGCCATTTGTCTAAAAGAGGAGCCACGGGGGTCTCAGTTGTCCCCTGAGAATCGAGAGGGGCCACCTCCCGACCTTTTGCTATGGGTGAAGGCGCAGTGTTTGCCTCCTCAAGTCGCCTCCTTTTTTTCGACTCCTCCTCTTCGTAGGAGGATGGCCCCCATTTCTTACTGACAGTTTCGGTGGGCTCAAGAACCTCAACGGTGTCGGCATCTTCCACCACCGACGGCTCCAAAACAACGATGGAGGCAAGGGATGGAACAGAGAGAATGATAGCTCGACTTGGGGCCTCTTTCGAATAGGCACGAACGG